>JAWQUS010000006.1:14297500-14307500 GCA_036365455.1 Macrosoma leucophasiata
TGCAGAGTTAGAAGATAAGTATGTATGTACACTGTAAAATGGTTGTAGTCATGTTCTCAATTTATGTGTTTATTGTATATGTATATATTATTTTGTTGATAAGGATTAAATAATTAGAATGTATGTTAGAATAAAGTCTATTCCTTAGGTATGAAGATTGGTATTTGATGTGTGAGTATGTAATATTTACATGTGGTGTGTATCGACGGATGTATGATTGATAGAGTATTATATTTAATGTTAGAGGATTATGTATATTTTGTGTTTGAAGGAGTGTATATAATATATATTGGCTTGTATTTATATAGTACGTATATGTGTATGTTACAAAAGAGTATGGTAGTTTATAAAGTTAAATGGGTGTGTGTGCTGTAAAGGTGGTTATAATTGTTTTAACTTATGTGTTAATCAATATGTATATATAATTTTGTTGATAGGGTTTTGGTTTGTATATTAAAAAAGATATCCATCGTTATGTATGAGAGATGGTATTGAAAATTGTGGGTAAGTGTTATTTACATGGGGTGTGTATGTACTAATGTATGATTGGTGGAAGATTTTATGTAGTGTTGATTAAAAGTTGAGTATAATTTGTGTTGTAATGAGTATATATAATATATTGAGGATTTATATATATATAGTATATGTGTATCATAATAAGATGATAGTGTAATTATACAGAATTTCATTTTTTGGAACATGAGTTACTCGGCCGTACCCATCATGCTACTAATGTATGTCAACCTTAATACAAAGTTGGATTGTTTTTGCAGCTGCCGTGCCGCGCCGCCTGGTTGCAAATAGTGCCGCCAGGCCGCGCCTCTGCGGCAGCTGTCACTCGAGGTGTTTGATTGTCTTAATGATAACAGCCTCTGGTGGAAAGAATGTGCAACAAAAGTTCGAGTAACTAGGTTGCTAAGGCGTGAGGCGGGTAAGGCCGGTATACAATGGGTGAATTTTATTATGGGACAGATTAATGGTGGATTCAGTTATGAGTTTGGTAAGAATATAAGTATGGGTATATTATAATTAGAATGCTTGTTATTACGAGTATTTGATTATATATGGTGTACGTATGTATTATTATATTTGATTCACGGTAGTGAGATATTGTGGGAGTATGTGTTTATGTTTTTAACAGTTAAGTGTTTTGATGAGAATGTCAAGGTATTTTATATGAGTGGTGAAGATATTATTTGAGTATGGGAGAGATATTTATAATATAGTATATGTATTAATACATTTTGTTTATATATGTTATGCATATGTGTGGTAGCAATCATGCTTAAGGAAGGTAATGTTTGATTATAGATGTTATAAGGCATCACTATGGCGGATACCGTGAAAATATGCGTATTTTGTAGGTATATATATATATTGTTTGTGGGAGTTTTAATACTAATTATAGTCACTATGTATATGTAATGGAGCGCTGGTTCCTGTTTATAGGGATGCGCGGGGCAATCTATTCAACTAGGAAAGTGTGGAGATGAGGTATGTAGTACAAAAAGTGTTAGTGTATCACAGCTTCATACGACCTGTTATCTCTCCCAGCCAGCACCGGCGCGCTCCGGCGGCGGCTGGTAGGTAGGTGATATCTATTTTTTAGATAGCGACGTTGCCGTGTATTACTGGTGACTCGCGCGAAGTGTTTCAATGGACAAGCTTGTTACTAGTTGGAAACTATGCGCATAATCTAAGGGTAATCGAACAGTATATACGTGTAGAAGTTTGGGAATAATATTGTTAGTATGGTGGCAGATCATATAGGCTTATCATGTTATTAGGAAGGTATGTTTAAGTGAATATATATTAGAGATAAATAAGTAAATAAGAATATTATATTTCAGAAGTAATAATTTATGAACTATTTATGTGAGGATATAGATTCAAATAACATAAGTATTTAGGTATGTGGAAGGTATGTGTTAAGTTAGGTATTAAGTATAGAATGTATGTTGAACCATTAATGTGTATGATTTTAGGCATATATGTTATAAAAGACAAGCATATGTATATTGTATTATAGATATTTGTTGTAAACATTTTTTATATATATTTTGTAGGTCAACTGTGTATTATTTAAGTAGGTATGCTAGCGTATTCATAAGGTCGGCATATTGCTCTTAAACAGGCGAGAGGTAGTAAGGACTATGTCCGTATTCACATTTCCTATCACCAGTGCAATGTGAGTGAGCAGTCAGCCTTATTCATATGAGCATTGTGACCTCTTGGCGGTCGAGCCCGGACTCGTGGCAGGTGTTACGCATTTGACTGAAATGATGTATCTGTATATGGCTATAGTAAGTATGTAATGTATTTTTAAATAAAATAGTGTAGCTATGGCAAGCAATTATAGGTATATGAATAATATGATGTAACTATCGAAAATGGGTCAAACTAGATAAAAGTAATATAATGCTGGATGTACATTGTAGGTTTCTTGACAAATCGTGTGAATCTGCGAAGAAAACGGTGCGTAAAATTTTCAATCTTGCAGAATTTGGTCCGCAATGCGCGCCCGTCTTAGACAAAGGAATGTTTCCATGACCGAGCCGGGGGTTTGATGTAGGTTTCTATTTTTAAATTCGCGCGGCTTTGCCGTATACCTACGGAGGTCCGCTCATATAAAAACTCCGAGCTAGCAATAGTGAACTTGGTAAACAACTTTTTATGTTGTTTTAGGGGAAGCGTACACTTGATTTGAACGTGCGTTTAATTGTATTGTATTTAATTAGTTTTATAATCATTAATGTACAGTATTGTTGCCAAGTAGTGTGTAAATAGATTTCTTTATATTATTATTAATTTGATGAAATTTACTATTTATTATATGTGTATATGTTATTAGGGTGCCTGGTATAAGTGGGTGTTGTGTTAAATTGTGTATGTTTGGTATATATGTGTAGTGTGTTACAGGTATGTGGTTGTGTGAGAATAAGATAATGTATGTAGTTGTAGGTAACAATGGATGGATTGTTTGGTTTCGATAGGGATATAGAATTAGATTATATGAGTGGGTTGTATAAATTAATTATATACGAGTAGGTTGAAAGTATAAAATGTTGCATGTGCCGTTTTAGATATGTATAAGAACTATAAGGTATATATGATTTAATTATATACTTGTTGGAGATGACAGTAGTTAGTTAAATGTGCACATGAAGAAGCGGGTGAAGACAAGGCATTTACTCATCGAGCAATGCCGGTTGTGGTGTGCGGAGATCTTTATGCAGGTGTGCATTGTTTGCGCCGTCGAGCGACGGCCGGGCTCAGGAATGTGGTCAAACAGGTTCGATAGGTTGAACGTTTTCAATAAGATAGTATAAGTATATGCATCTAGTTTGGTTATGCAGTACAATGTTGAAATGGAATGTGTATCTATACGTGGTTGTTGTTTATACGTATACGATACTAGTTTGTATCGGTGTGTTGAGGCCAGGCTCAGGTATAACATTAACTAGTGCATATGTATAGGTATATTAGTTAGGATGTCGGGCAGTTGTATTTTAAAGGTAAGTGTCACTGGTGCGTAGCGATAACTAGGTATATACATATATACGTGTTAGGATATTTCATGCTAGTTGGTCCAGAGCTAGTAGAATAACTTATAGTCTGGATTGCTTAACATGCAAATATATAAGGTTTCTGGTTAAAAATACTTTACGCGGGGCCTCACAAGATGCAGCCAATGGTGCGTCCCGTACCTTTCCGAATCCATGTGTTAATTAATATTAATATATCAATTAGGTACATAGGTTCGGGAAGTGTCAGGGCCCGAGCATTGCACCTTACGATAGCGACAGCCCGTAGCATCAGATCATCGGTGATAGTATCAGTGATGACCGATGCGCAGGCTGACGTCACGCAGTCGTGGGCGGCCACGCGCAGTTACTACTAAATAGGTAGGTATATGAAGTCGTCATGCATTAACAAGTTAGTCATCCTGCGTGAGTATATAAAGTGTAGGCAGAGATTATAATTGCGACTATCCTGCGAAGACTGTTAATAATAAGACATATTACTTAAATAAATAACCTGTATTTCAAATGGGTTAAGGTTAGAGGGTTAGGTATATGTGTATATATTTGCGTATATATAGATTGATAGATAAGTAAGTATGTGTAGGTGAAACATGTGGATAAATAAATGTAATATAGATACATGGCCAGTTATGGTAAGTATACTTATTACGAGAGACTTCTAGTAGGTATAAGTGTTGGGGGTGTCTGTTTAATGTGAGAATAGTTGTATGAATATAAATTAAACCGCACAAAGTATAGGTAGGCAGAACGAGATCGCTTTGGTGACAAAGCTCCTTGGTCTGCCTCTAGCACTTCCACCGCAGTGGAGTCATTGTGAACCGTATTTGACAATTGATGCGCCAGCGAGCTAGTTAGATGAAACCGGAACACATGGCGCAGCAATGTGGACGGATGTATATACAATTTTTCTATAGGTCAGATCCCCTACATGCAGTGAGATTAGTAGCGCTGGCGCTGTCCGGGCCCATCCGTCAATTGATATGTTATATATCAATTGAGTGGATGGAATCGGCTAGGGTCAGGTCATACACTTAGCATGATTGGTGACATCGATCAGTCAGCCAGCTGCCATCGGCGAGCCCCATGGCAGCCGGCGCACTGGTGGTGACATCATGTAATAAATAGGGTATAGTGTGGCTATTATATTTATATATTGACAGCTGTTCACATGAGATCACCGCAGCGGATATGAGTATGTGTGAGTGAGTATGTTGGAGTTGGATAGTAGTTTATGTTCTACATTTACTTGATAACTGGGAGAAGACGAAATATGTATGAGGAGATATGTATAGGGCCGATAAAGTATCTTAGCTGATATACCTATGTATAAAATCTAAAAGGTATAGGCTTGTTACCTAGTTAGTTTTTTCGGTCACAATTATATGACATAAAATATAAATAATTGGTAAGTGAAGAGAGTACTAGAAAGAGCGGGATATGTAAGTACAGAAGTATGTGTAGGTATAAATATTTATTTCAATTATATATGAGAATGAGGTGTGGTTACGGTGTAGTGTTATCAGTATGAGTGTAGGTATTGTTGTAAGTACCTATAGGTTGGTGAGTATAAATTGTATTAAGTGTAAAGATATTAGTGAGGATAGACAGGTAAGAATGTTAGTTATTTTGCAGATGTGAAATTCAAAGACATAGTAAATTGTATATACGTGGATTATGTATGTATGTTTTAATGTCATGCATTTAAGAACAGTATCAATTATTAATAGGTGTGAGTTTGCTTACATTTGGTGGTTTGGTGAGGTAGGTATTTGTGTACAGTTATGTTGTGTGAGTGTAAATGTTAATTTAGTAGTATGTTTAGGTGAGTTATAGAAGTTCTCTTATAGGGTGTATTATATACTATAGAGAGTTATTTCGTGCCTATAAGATGGTGTGTATATCTAGCGTAATAAAGTGTTTGTGTATAATGTGTTTGACTTGAGTGAGAAGTGGGTGTGATTAAATGTTTAGGTGTACAAGGCAGGTGAGTGGGGCGCATTTACATAAATATGTGAATAAGTATGTATTGATACTTGGAGATATATATATATAAGATCCGTGTCAGAGTAGGAGTGCATTGGTAGGTGAGGTGGATATTTATATAATAGTATGTACCTATAGTGATGTTTGAGTGTGTCTGTTTATGAATAAGTATGTAGAGATATCACTATGGATATGAGGGTTTATGAGAGTGAACATGTAAATAAGGAAAGAACTAGAGATGTATGTATTTAAATTGAGTGTGTAAATGGGGTATATTGGGTGTATAAATGGGGGATTCATATGGGCTAGGATGCATAGTAATAGTGTTTAGAAAGTAGGGATATGTGCATAGATATTTTAAAGTATATTTAGGATAAGTAAAGTGTAGGTGTGTGATGTGTGTGTGTGTGATAATATAGAAGGTATAAATATTATACATGTATTAGGGATATAGTACTTATTTAGTTATTACGTGGTAAGCATCCAGACGGAACATCTAAGTAGTATAAGAAATTGTGGCGCGGGTCATACGGTCCCACTTCTGATGTTCGGGGCAGCCCGGGCTGTACGCCGGATGGCACGCATCAGCACCCGTGCGGCCCGCCAGAGAGCAGTTCCTGCAGCGAGGGTCCCGGCTCCGGGCAGGACAAGCTCGGGAGTCGTGACCCTCGCCGCAGTAGCCACATGCGGCGTCCCGTCGGCAGTCCCTGGCGAGGTGGCCGAAGCCGCAGCACGTGAAGCACTGCGTCACCGGCGATTGGTCCGAGGCATACGCAACCTGGTACCCCACGCGGACCCGTTGGTCTACCAACAAGCGCCAAATACCGGGCGGGACCTCCAAAATCGCGCTGTGCGTAGGGCCGCCAGGGCGGCGGATGCGGCGGAGGACCCTGATCCCTTCAGGTTCAACCGTAGCATCGCCGAATAGTATCTTATTCTGGGTGCAGAGGGCCTTAACCAGCTCTGAATCGGTTAAGTCTGGGGTAAATCCTGAGAGACGGATCAGCGGCCTCCGCGTGCGGGCCGGGCTGACCCGAAGATGCGTGCATGCCTCCTTAATGTGATCCGTGAGTATCTTACGATCATCTTCCGAGTCACAACTAATAATAACGCGCTGGTCGCGCAGCTTGGCCACTCGGTTGATGCCGACGCCCAGGCAGATGGCATTGACATCATTTTTGACTTGCGAGAGAATGTAATCGCTGGTGTGTGTGGTGTCCTCGGAGGTCACCACGACTGCATATCGAGGAGTTGCCACTGCCTGGGCATAGGACATCGGCCGCGGGGAGCGGGTTGGGGGCGCCATATGGGGGCGGATGTCCATAGCTGACACGGAGGACAATTGCATGGTAATCGTGTTAATCTGCTGCTTTAGCGGTTCGATTGCGCCCGCAATTGCCGCCTCCATACCGCATACATCCTGTAGGAGAGGTGCCGATGTCCCATCCCCATCCAGTGGGGCGGATACGGAAGAGATCTGGTTATCTTTTAGAGCCAGAATCTCCATCTTGAGTTCAGTGAGGGCGGGGGCGATTGCTTCCAGTTCCGGAGCTGTGGAGCTCTTAGCTACCGCGAGATGGAGGTTCTGGTTCTCTTGATAAAGTTCTACGATTATATCATGCATGTTCTTTATTACACTAGTGACGCCAAGCTTGATAGATGTCTTGAGGTTACCCGACTGGTCCAAATGGGTCATGGCCTCCCTCATGAGGTTCTTGGCTTCAAAGGCTTTATTTTCTTGAGGCAGATTAAAGGTTTTAGAGAGGTCTGGAGCAGATGACCGACGTGAGGGCGGCGTGACCGGTAGGGTGGTAGGCATCGGTCTCGAAGGGGTCGGTGCAGTGGATGTAGATGGTATATCAGCAGGTTCGACAGGTGGTGCCTTCGTGTGCTTGGGGGTCCTAAACATGATGTACTTCGAATGGTATGTTGTCAAGCCGGTAGTATGCTGGTCTCCAGGTACGGTAAGACCAACGGTACAAAGGTGATGTATGTAGAAACCTATTAGACACTTTAATTCAGAGGTGTCTGTCTACACCATGTAAAATAACAGGATATAATGCACAACAACGCGAGGTCACGCAATGTCAAACCAAGCCAGCGTTAAAGTTAATAGAAAACTCACCAGTACAGTGGATACTTCACTACACTTTTGCAAAATTATTATCTCAAAAACGGCTCGTCAGATTTTCATAAAACTTTCTACGAATATGTGGGGTGGGCTTCTGAAAGTATATTGGCGAAAAAATTTGGGGGTCAAGGCGATTGATCGATTGCCGCACGCACTAGTACAGGTAGAAAGTATACTGGTCAGAGTTCAAGCACTGGTTACTTTCACTGTTTATAGGTAGGTTCACAAAAAGTATATAGTTACAACGGTAATTTAGTGGGGAATTCACTGATATATCAGTTATAATTTTGTCACTGTCGGAGATGTATGAAAACACAGTTTGAAAAGTACAAGTCGCGCGGTTGACGCGTTAAATTATGAAAATTTTGTTTTTAACACTTTATTATTTTGTTTGTTATCCGATTTTATTAATTTTGGTGTCCTTAGAAAGGCGAACGCAGCGCGCATCCGATGGTATATCGCACTTTTCACTGATGACACTTTTATCACTTTTTACGATTTTTAAGGGCGGAGCGGCACAAAAACGATGTGTTCGCGTTAACGGTCGGTTAAGGACTTGGTTAGGTTAGGTTAGGTTAGGTTAGGTTAGGTTAGGTTAGGTTAGGTTAGGTTAGGTTAGGTTAGGTTAGGTTAGGTTAGGTTAGGTTAGGTTAGGTTAGGTTAGGTTAGGTTAGGTTAGGTTAGGTTAGGTTAGGTTAGGTTAGGTTAGGTTAGGTTAGGTTAGGTTAGGTTAGGTTAGGTTAGGTTAGGTTAGGTTAGGTTAGGTTAGGTTAGGTTAGGTTAGGTTAGGTTAGGTTAGGTTAGGTTAGGTTAGGTTAGGTTAGGTTAGGTTAGGTTAGGTTAGGTTAGGTTAGGTTAGGTTAGGTTAGGTTAGGTTAGGTTAGGTTAGGTTAGGTTAGGTTAGGTTAGGTTAGGTTAGGTTAGGTTAGGTTAGGTTAGGTTAGGTTAGGTTAGGTTAGGTTAGGTTAGGTTAGGTTAGGTTAGGTTAGGTTAGGTTAGGTTAGGTTAGGTTAGGTTAGGTTAGGTTAGGTTAGGTTAGGTTAGGTTAGGTTAGGTTAGGTTAGGTTAGGTTAGGTTAGGTTAGGTTAGGTTAGGTTAGGTTAGGTTAGGTTAGGTTAGGTTAGGTTAGGTTAGGTTAGGTTAGGTTAGGTTAGGTTAGGTTAGGTTAGGTTAGGTTAGGTTAGGTTAGGTTAGGTTAGGTTAGGTTAGGTTAGGTTAGGTTAGGTTAGGTTAGGTTAGGTTAGGTTAGGTTAGGTTAGGTTAGGTTAGGTTAGGTTAGGTTAGGTTAGGTTAGGTTAGGTTAGGTTAGGTTAGGTTAGGTTAGGTTAGGTTAGGTTAGGTTAGGTTAGGTTAGGTTAGGTTAGGTTAGGTTAGGTTAGGTTAGGTTAGGTTAGGTTAGGTTAGGTTAGGTTAGGTTAGGTTAGGTTAGGTTAGGTTAGGTTAGGTTAGGTTAGGTTAGGTTAGGTTAGGTTAGGTTAGGTTAGGTTAGGTTAGGTTAGGTTAGGTTAGGTTAGGTTAGGTTAGGTTAGGTTAGGTTAGGTTAGGTTAGGTTAGGTTAGGTTAGGTTAGGTTAGGTTAGGTTAGGTTAGGTTAGGTTAGGTTAGGTTAGGTTAGGTTAGGTTAGGTTAGGTTAGGTTAGGTTAGGTTAGGTTAGGTTAGGTTAGGTTAGGTTAGGTTAGGTTAGGTTAGGTTAGGTTAGGTTAGGTTAGGTTAGGTTAGGTTAGGTTAGGTTAGGTTAGGTTAGGTTAGGTTAGGTTAGGTTAGGTTAGGTTAGGTTAGGTTAGGTTAGGTTAGGTTAGGTTAGGTTAGGTTAGGTTAGGTTAGGTTAGGTTAGGTTAGGTTAGGTTAGGTTAGGTTAGGTTAGGTTAGGTTAGGTTAGGTTAGGTTAGGTTAGGTTAGGTTAGGTTAGGTTAGGTTAGGTTAGGTTAGGTTAGGTTAGGTTAGGTTAGGTTAGGTTAGGTTAGGTTAGGTTAGGTTAGGTTAGGTTAGGTTAGGTTAGGTTAGGTTAGGTTAGGTTAGGTTAGGTTAGGTTAGGTTAGGTTAGGTTAGGTTAGGTTAGGTTAGGTTAGGTTAGGTTAGGTTAGGTTAGGTTAGGTTAGGTTAGGTTAGGTTAGGTTAGGTTAGGTTAGGTTAGGTTAGGTTAGGTTAGGTTAGGTTAGGTTAGGTTAGGTTAGGTTAGGTTAGGTTAGGTTAGGTTAGGTTAGGTTAGGTTAGGTTAGGTTAGGTTAGGTTAGGTTAGGTTAGGTTAGGTTAGGTTAGGTTAGGTTAGGTTAGGTTAGGTTAGGTTAGGTTAGGTTAGGTTAGGTTAGGTTAGGTTAGGTTAGGTTAGGTTAGGTTAGGT
>JAWQUS010000006.1:14312500-14327500 GCA_036365455.1 Macrosoma leucophasiata
ATAAGGAGTTGTAATAACAATATTATAATGATGTATATGATATGGAATGGATATTTATTATGAATATGTGCCGTATCAAGTACATGTGTTAAATTTAATAGATCAGCGGCAGCGCCCCCGAGCGGGACGCCGCTGTATCAGAGTCGTTACCTTATTTCAAAGGGCCACGGCTCAGTCAGGCGACGAGGCAACTCAATGAGGCCCCAAGCTAATACCCAGACTAGGTATAAGAACCATGTTGGTCATCAGACGTAGCCATATAGCCGAATTTAATGTTTTAAAATTAATACATTTATGGTGTGGCACTCCAAATTTAAGGGTATTTCATTAGTCTGGCTAAATAAAGTTACACCAATAGTGTCATGTTAGGTGTTAGAAACGTGCCTGCGGGATAATGAAATACATGGGATAATGTAAAGGAAAAAGTGATTTTTATATTGGCATATTTATGTTATATATGTAATGTCATGGGTAATAAGTGTTTGTGTAAGTGTGTAGGTAGTAAGTGTGTATTGCAAATTGTAGGTGAGGAATGTGTGTAACGACTTGGGTTAATTTTGTATATGTAGGTATGTGGGTGGGAGATATGAATTATAGGTATTATATATGTTGTGTAAATGATGCCATAGATAATTTATATGCATATAGGTGTTTGAGTGGAAAATGTAAGTTGTAGGTACTATGTATGGTGCGTATTTAAAGGCATGGTTGGGTATTCTATATAAAGATGTGTAGGTAAATAATGTTAGTTGTAGGTATTGTGTATGTATTGTCGTGGGTGAGCAATGAGTGTATAAATAGGTGGGTGGAGGGTACAGGTTGTAGGTATTATGTATAATATATATATTCATGTACATATACTGACATGATTGAGTATTATCTATAAAAAAATGTGATGGTAGAAATTATTGGCACTAGGTGTTGTGTATGTAATGTCGTGAGTGAGTAATAGGTATATAGATGTGTGGGTGGAGGGTAGTTTAGGTGTTATGTATGATATGTATGTGATGACATGGATTAGTAGTTGAATGTAGTTATGTGTGGGTGGGGAATATAAGCAGTAGGTATTATGTTGCTTGTTCGCAGGTTACGTATTAAAAGAAAACAAAGGTAAACTTCTAAAGTATGAGTGGTATTTACATATTGAATAAATCTTTAATAGTAATCTCATATATAATTGTAATAAATGTTATCTGATGATGTATTTGGTGTGAGATGAGCATTTAAAGTGCAATGAAATGAGTTGGATGTTTATTATATATTAACAGTGTGCCATATCGATGTATGAGTTTAATTTAATAGGTCAGCGGCAGCGCCCCCTAGTGGGACGCCGCAGTAACAGAGTCATTGCATTGATTCAGAAAGGGCTATGGCTCAGTCAGGTGACGAGGCAACTCGATGAGGCCTCAAACTAATACCCATACTAGGTATTAGAACCGTGTTGGTCACCAGACATAGCCATATGGTCAATATTAATGTTTTAATATTAAATCATTCAAAGTGTTGCACTCCGAATTTAAGGGTGATAATTCATTAGTCTGACTAGATGAAGTTGTACCGATATTGTATGTTAGGTATTTGGTAGGTGCCTGCGAGGTAATGAAATACATGGGGTTATGTATAGGAGAAAGTGGTTTTTACATTGGCATATTTATATTACATATGTAATATCATGGGTAATAAGTGTTTGTGTGAGTGTGTGAGTGGAAAATTGCGAATTGTAGGTATCTTGTGGGATATGTGTGTAACGACATGAATTAATGGTGCATATATAGGTATGTGGGTGTGAGATATGACTTATAGATATTGTATGTGATATGTATGCGGTGACATGATTAAGTTTTGTATATAGAGGTGTGTAGGTAGAAATAATTGGTTACTAGGTGTTATGTATGTAATGTCATGAGTGAGTAGTATGTATATAGTTGTGTGGGTGGAAGGTAGTTTTAGGTGTTATGTATGGTATGTGTGTGGTGACATGGATTAGTGGTATAATATAGGTATGTGTGAGTGGGGAGTGTAGGTAGTAGGTATTATGTTGCTTATTTGCAGGTTATATAATAAAAGAAAACAAAAGTAAACTTCTAAAGTATAAGTGATATTTACATAATTAATATTATATAATAAAAGAAAACAAAAGTAAATTTCTAAAGTATAAGTGATATTTACATAATTAATAAATTACTGATATTAGACTCATATATAGTAGTAATAAGATTGTATGATGATGTATATGGTGAAGGATGAACATTTATTGTGTAATGAAGTATGTGCAGTATTGAGGATATTATGTTAGATTTATTAAATCATAGGCAGCGCCCCCAGGGGGGGCGCCGCAGTACCAAAGTCTTTACCTCGATTAAAGGTAGGCTGTGGCGCAGTCAGGCGACGAGGCAACTCATCGAGGCCCCAAACTAGGACCCATACTAGGTATTAAGATTACCATATTGGTCACTGGACATAGCCACGTAGCCAAATTTAATATTTTATTATCTATACATTTTCCATGTGGGCGCTCGTTCGGAGCGCCACATGTTAAATGTATCTAGCATCTAGCATCTAGCATCGAACAGGGTCACAGGGCTTAGGTGAAGTTATGGTGGGAATACACTTATCACGTGAGTGATAGCGCGTCCACAGTGCCGCTTGAAAATGTGTTTTAGCAGTTTTAATAAATTAAGACAAAGTGATCAAAGTAGGTTATAGGTATGACGTGGCAGCTAATACAGTTTTATTTATAAGCTGAAACTTAAAATTGAATGATAATTAATGTAATGGTGACTGGGTGTAATGGGGATTGACCCTGATGTATCAGCATTCTCTAGGGTAAGATTGCGATTTAATATCTGTATCCCGCCATCTATGGGCGAGCATTTAGTATCAGAATCAGATTGTATGATATGGGTGGTAATTTGTTAGTCATTCTAGATCAAATTACGCCAATAATGTCTTGTTAGGTATTTGGTGGGTAAAAAGGTAATGAAGTACATGGGGTTATGTATAGGAAAAAGTGATTTTCATATTGACATATATATGATGTATGTAATATCATGGGTAGGTAGTGTTAATGTAAGTGTGTATAGGAAAATACAAATTGTAGGTATTATGTATGATATGTACGTATTGGCATAGGTAAGTAATATATATGTATATAGGAGTGTGAGTGGAATACGTGAGTTGTAGGTAATATAGTAGAATGTATTTCGTATTAGTGACATGTTTGAGTATTATATGTAAAGATGTGTAGGAAAATATTTGTTGTAGGTATTATGTATGTGATGTCGTGGATGAGTAATATGTATATAGATAGGTGGGTGAAGGTATATGTTGCAGGTATTAAGTATAATATATATATGTAATGTAATGAATAAGTATTCAATATAAATATGTGTAGGTAAGAGATATTAATTATAGGTATTATGTGTGTAGTATCATGGTGAGTGATGTGTATATAGACGTGTGAATGGAAGGTAATTTTAGGTATTGTGTATAGTATGTACCTATGTGATGACATGGATGAGTAGTATAAATATAGGTATGTGTGGGTGGGGAATATAATTTATAGGTATTATGTTGCTTATTTGCAGGTTACATAGTAAAAGAAAACAAAAGTAAACTTCTAAAGTATGATTAGTATTTACATTATGAGTTGATCACTGATAGTGAACTCATATAGAGTAATAGTAAAATTATGTGATAATATATATGGTGTGAGATACACATTTATTGTGTAAAGATATTTGGGCAACATTAATGCTGTAGTTAAGTTTATTAAGTCAGCATCAGCGCCCCCGATCGGAACGCCGCTGTACCGAAGTCGTTACCCTAGTTAAGTAAAGGCTATGGCCAAGTCAGGCGACGAGGCAACTCAACGAGGCCTCAAATTAAGACCCCTACTAGGTTACAAACCATGTTGGTCACCAGACATAGCCATATAGCCAAATTTAATGTTTCAATATCAATTCATTTATAATGTGGCACTCCGAATGAGTGCCATCTAGCATCGAGCAGGGTGACCGGGCTAAGACGAGGTTATGGTAGTCGCCCACTTACCACGTGAGTGATATCTCGTCCGGGGTGCCGCTTGAGAATGTGTTATGATATTATTGATAGGTTAGAGAGAGTTGGTTAAAGTAAGTTATTGGTGGGACGTGTCTTCTAATGAAAATTTATTAGTGTGCTGGAATTTAATATTGATTTATAATTGGTGTAATGGTCGTTGTGTGTAATGAGAGTTGACCTTAATGTGGGAGCATTATCCAGTTAAAGATTGCGTTTTAATATCTGTGTCCCGCCATCTATGCGCGAGAGGTTAGTATCAGAGTCGGATTTGTTCTATCTCAAAGGTGGTAATACATTAGTCTGGCTAGGTCAAGTTAAATAGGTACGGTCATGTTGGATATTTAATAGGTATTTGCAGGATAATGTGGCGCGTAGGTTGATGTATAGGCAAAAGCGGTTTGTGTGTTGGTTTATTTATGATATATATGTAGTGGCATGGGTAGGTAGTGTTTAAATAAGTGTGTAAGTGGAAATTACGATTTATAGGTATTATGTTTGGTATATATGAAAAGGCATGGATGTATGGTATATATTTAGGTATTTGAATAGAAGATATGTATTATATGTATTATGTGAAATATATATATAATGTCATGGATGGGTAGTATTTATATATATGTGTGTGGGTGAGAGATACATGTTGTAGGTATGATGTGTGGTATGTATTTATTGACGTGTTTTAGTGTGATTTACAGAGATGTGTAAATAGAAAATATTAGTTGTAGGTATAATGTGTATGGTGACATTAATGGATAATATATGTGGATGGAAGGTATAAGTAGTAGGTATTATGTGTGGTATGTAAGTGATGACATAGATGAGTAGTGTAGGTGAGGTTATGTGTGGGTGGAAAACATAAATTGTAGGTATGATGTTGCTTGGGTGTTGGGTGGGATAGGTATTATCAGTAGGTATAAATTAGTATTGCTATATTACAAGTTCTGCAAATATTTGTATAGGTAGGTAAATATTGTGTTATGTTAAAGGTAATATATTTAAAGTTACATTTTAAGTCACAAAGCAACATGAGTTACTTAGCCGTACCCATGTGGCAATAAATGTATGTCAACCTTAATATGGTATGGGCTTGTTTGTACAAGTGCCGTGCCGCGCAGCCCGGCAGCGCGGTGCGCCGCCGGATGGCGCCACCGTGGCGGCGTCGCATTAATATGAAAAAGTTATCGTTGTGATAACATCGACTGGTGGTAGGAATGCGCAACTCAATCCAATATTGCAAATTGAAGTGGCTCGAGTGACGTACTGGTAAAGCGTGGGGCTGTATAAGGCCGGTGTACACTGGGTGTGGAGACATCCTTGTAATACTTTTATTAGTGATTAAGTAGTTCGTAATTTAGGAGTTGTTATAAGCAGAGGGTCAGATTGTTTTTGGTATATTATTACCTGGGTATGTTGTTATTATTACGATCATAATGATAACAGGTAGATGAAAGTTTGTTTGTAAGTGTATGGGTGGTTTGTTTATATAGGTGTGGGTGTGTAAATAAATAACGTAGATGCCCATAGTTAAATAAGTGTGATGTTGTGACTTATGTATTATGTTGTAGGTATATATAACGTAGGTTTAATAATAAGGAATTCTTATAAGTGCACATATGCGTACATATGTTTAAGGTGTCTATCATGATATAGTTAGGTATGTTGAGATAAGGTATGGGTATAATAATGCAATAACATAATATATAATAGAGAATCCCTTCAATATAAGCGTTGGTTAGGTATAAGGGAGTAAAGCTTACTATACCTATATAGTGTATGCTGGTAATATGACTATGTGTGATGAGGTATGTGTCTATTCAACAGAAACAAGTGTAATAGGGTATCAGTATGACAGTGTGAAGATGATGTGTGGAATTTAATGAATTTTGGTGTGTCACCGGCTTTATGTAATTTGTTGTCATGCACGGCGAGCGTGAGACACGAGGTGGTGAATGTAATCTATTTTTTTTTTAGAGAGCGACGTTGCCGTCATAGTTGGTGACTTGTGCAGGGAATTTTATACAAGCAGAGAATTTATGTTTCTTGTTAGAACCGAAATAATTGTCTAAGGGTAACTGCACAGTCTATACACGGTAAGCTTTTACAAAAATGAAGTTGATTTGTTGAGTGGGGTATGACTGTCGGACTGATTAATTAATGGAATAGTATGGTTTATGGGTATATTTAAATACATTAGTACCGGATATATGTGAATTGTATATATAACTACGGTTTACGTATATGTGTGAATATATATAAGGGGTATAATATATGGTATACATATTAGTTAAGTCAAAGGTATATATGGTGTATACGCTAGGCTGTATTAGTTAAAGGGCGAGTATCTACATAAGTGTATGTTTTGGAGAAACATTGTTTTATATACTAATATATGGTTAATCTAGTGTGTTAGTGTGGTGATGGGGCCGACTGCTTGTGTGCGAGTAAGTCTAAGTTGAATGTTATTTATTTGTACATAGTTACGTATTATGTGAGTTGTTGCGATTTGAGTGTGCAATCGGCCTTATGCAGGTGTGCATTTGTTTACTCCGTCGAGCGGCGGCCGGGCTCAGGAATGTGGTCAAGTTCGAGCGGCAGGTTATGCATTTGAATAAAATAGTGTAGCTATATGGGTCTATTGTAACTATGCGATATTGTGTTTAAACTGGATAGTGTAGCTATATGTAGCGGTTTTATGTATATGATACGAGAATATTGTCTGTGTTTATACGATTCGTAAGAGTGCGAGGTTGCCGCTTGAGCTGCGGACAGACCTTGAACGCCGAGCTAGGTCAATAAGATGATGAGAGCACTCATATGAATACGTAGGTGTGTATATAAAGATGTCAAGCAGATTTGTGATATGCAAAATCAATCTTAGCTGTTGTATTGTGGAGGTTTAGTGCCTATGTATGTAGTAAAATATTGCATGCCAGTTGGTCCAGAGCTATAGTGTCACCGATAGTCTAGATTACTTAGCATGCAGATATGTGAGTTTTCTGGTTTTTAGTAGATTGGACAGAAGCTCACTAGGTGCAGCATTAGGTGCGTCCCGTATCCCTCCGGATCCATGCGTTAATTGATAGGGAGATATCAATTGAGTACATAGGTTCGGGGGGGGTCGGGACCCAAGCAATGCACCCTGTGGTATCCACAACCAGTAGCACGATTCATCCGTGATCTCATCAGGGATGAAAGGTGCGCAAGCTGTGGTCACGCAATCATGAGTTACTGTCTGTACCTAGTGTTAATTGTAAGTCGAAGAGCTATCTCGTCATAGAAACTGTTAGAATAATTAATGGAGTATAAGGTGCATCTATTCTATGTTCGTAGATTGTTTTGCCTTGTCAGTATAAGTGAAATGCTTTCAAAGAGAGCAGTACAGCTGGTAATGGTAGGTACCTATTGGTGTAGTGAGAGTAATAGTACGGTATTAGTTAGTTATTTGAGTTCCGTGTGTACGTGTATGTTGAACACGTTATATTAAGGAATGTAGTTCTTTGAATGTTGAAAATTGTATTATGAATAGATAAGTATTAGTGTAAATACGATAAAGAGAAATGGGTAAGTGCCTAAGTAGGTATATATAAGTAAATAGTAGGTAGTAAGTAGTAATATCAATGTTACCTTGTATGAACGTTTTAGTAGTTTCATATATAGTAAAAAGGTTAGGTTATGTAAGGGATAGATAGACGGAGCAAGATCGCTTTACGGTCAAAGCGTCTTGGTCCGCCTCTAGCAATTCCACTGCGATCAAGTTATAGTGAGTTGTATATGACGTCAGTGCACCAGTAGGTCCAGTTCAGAGATGAGAACCGGGGCACGTGGCGCATCGATGTGCCAATTTATAGGTGTAGTTATCTGTACTGGGAGTCCCCTACTTGCATTGGACGTTGGTGCCTCGGCGCTCTCCGGACCCATTCATTTATTGATATATCATATATCAATTAGATAAATGGGGCCGGCAGGGGTCAAGGCACACACAGTGCAAGAATGTTGCCACCACCTAGTCAGTCCGCTGTCGTAAGCATGGCCCGCGGCAGCCGGCGTACTGGTGGTGGTGTCATATGAATAGGAGGGGCATTGTGAGGCCAATTATTATATTATATATTAGCCATTGCTCACCTGCTTAATCGCAAAAGCGGATGAGAGGATCTATGAGTAAGTTCATACTGTTGTGTGGCATCAATGGGCAGTTGAGGTGTTACGTATGCTACCAATAGCTAAGGTAAGTATTTGAGAACAAGTGTGAGTTAATAGAGGTATGTATAGGTATATGTAGGTATGTTATTATGTAGTTGAGGCAGTAAATATATAGTTAATTTGTTTAATTTTTGTATAAAGTCTGTTATGTGTTAGATTAAATACTAGTTGTGGTGAGCAAGTAGGTTATTATGGTAACTATGTACGTATGTAGGTGATAGGTGAATGACTAGTTAACCGGAGCTGATGATGTACTTTGTGTACGGAACACAAATTACATTGTTTTGTATATTAGTTATGTTGTATAGGCATAAATATATATGTATACGCGGTATAAGATCATTTATTTATGAGATAGGTAATAGTATGGGCAAATGTGACCGGTGAATGGTTAGGTATATATATAGTATATATATACCTAAACGCCATAGGATTTACATTGAGTAGTACAGTAAAATATGTGTCAGGTTGTGTGGTTATACTGTACTGGTATATAGGGGGTATGTTTATTAAGTGTTACTATACAGTTGGGTGAACAAAATTATATGTATACTTTCCGGCAAAAGTATGAGTGAAACTAGGGTGATTTAGCTAGGCTGGTATATACGGATTGTGTGTCTGTGTATATGTAATGGATTCATAAGTAGGTATAGGTTCCTAAATAGCGTTACTCATTTGTATGGACTGGTGTGTAAGGTGGGTAATTAGTAAGTATGCGGGTTATTATAAGTTATAAACCGATAGAATATAATATAGTTGTTTGTGAGTGTGTTGTGGAGTATATAAGAGAGTTAGTTAGTAGTACTAGGCATAAGTTTGGGGAGTATGTAAGTATATGCAGATATGTTGTATATTATTTATACCATCATAGGCAATTACATTATTCACGTATGTCGTAGGTAAGTAAACGTTTAGCCGATGTTGATAACGTAATATATTCACCCGTTGGAAGATTGATTATGTTGTTTAATATTTATTATTTGTACATATGCATTGTATACAGATTTAGATAATACGTGGTGTTAGATTAAGTTTACCGTGTGTAATAAGTAGGTGTATATAAGGTGTAAGTAATGGTGTATAGGGCGCGTATAGATTTACGTTGAGTAGGTGAGGTATGTGTGAAATTATATAGTTGTACAGTACTAATATATACGGTATGTACGTAGAGTACTAGATGTATATAAGTAAATAAGGCTTTTGATGTGGGTTGATAAATATTTGGATGAGTAAGGATGTGTGTAGGATATTAGTATGTATAGGTTATTTGCCTATAGGTATGTAGTGTTACGTTTATTACTAATGGATTGGGTAAGTATATAAGTATAGGGATTAGTTAGTATAGGTATGTATGAGTATAGGTAGGTATATTATTATACTGTTGGGGCAATGGGTTATATGGTTAATATATACGGTGGTCTTATATGTCACACGTATAGGATCGGTTATATATTAGCTTGAATAGCAGTTTTAGTGAGCTGGAAGGTTTTATATTACATATATATGTTATGTTATATTCAGGTGATTGTGGTGAACATGTTCGTATATGAGTGGTGTGAGTAATAGGTAGATATCTGGTTAACCTATACTGATTCCGTACTAAGGGTACGGTGCGAGAATTAATATATATATATGTGTATTTATGTGAGCAAGGTGTATGATAATTCATTACGGTGTAAGTGATAATATGGGAAAATATGACTGGTGATTGTTTAGTTATGTATGGGGTAGGTAAAAGTATATATAGATCGAGAGGATTTTAATTTGAGTAGTATAGTAGGTTATGTGTCAGGTTGTGTGGTAATGCAGTACAAGCATATAAGGGGTATGTGACCGTGTACATGATATGTGTCTGCAGCGATAAGTAGGCAAGACTATATGTATACGAAACAAACAGTATATGAGTGGGTCTGTGTTTATTTTATTGAACTTTTATATAAGGGTTGTGTGTCTGTAGGTATGTGGTAGATGCATGAGTAGGTATAAGTAGATAATGTTTCTTATTATATGGATCGATAGGTATGTGTGGTGAGTGTAACGTAAGTATACAGGATATTATGAGTTACAATTAAGTAGAGTGTTCTATACATAGTTACTTGTAGGTGTGTTGTAGGATAGATAAGGGGGTTGGTCAGTAGTACTAAGCATAAGTATGGAGTATGATCATATGTGTTAATGTTGGTGTATGTGATAGAATAACATTTATACTGTTATAGGTGGTTCTAGTGAACAAGTAGATTATAGACTAGGAGCAAGTTTAGTTATATTGATGACGTAAGTTGTCAAACCATTTGGAGATTGGTTATATTGTACGATTATTTGGATTCATGCGTTGTATGCACATGTTTGTATTCATGGTATTGAGTTAAATTTAGCCTGTAAATGGGTAGTTTTATATAGAGTAAGTATTAGTGTATAGGATGCATATTTGTTTACATATAGTAGTGCAGTATGGTATATAATAAGTTATGCAGTTGTACTGTACTGATATATATGGGATATGTACGTAGAGTGTGCATAGGTAATTATTGCTTCTAATGTGGGTTGGTACCTATATGTGTAGGTCGGAGGTGAATGTACTAGGTATATTAATATAAAGAAATTATTTGTCGGTAAGTATGTAATGAGTGTAAAGGCAGATATACTTAATTAGAGTTACTTATATGTATGAGTTAGTACATATAGTGGGTATAAGGTAAGTATACAGATATTTTAGGTACAATTCGGTTAAATATTATAAATGTACTTATATAGTTGTGTTGTAGAATAGATAGGCAGATAGATTGGTAATATTGAGCATAGGTGTGGATGGAAGTATGTGTATATAAATTAATGTAAATATATAAGATATGGTAATTATGTATGGATATTATATATATTAGTGTGTATGGGGTGAGGACATTCAGGATAGAATTATGTAGTGTAGGAGATAGTGGCGCGGGACATACGGTCCCACTTTTGATGTTCGGGGCAGCCCGGACTGTATGCCGGGTGGCACACGTCAGCGCCCGTGCGGCCCGCCGCAGTGCAGTTCCTGCAGCGAGGGTCTCGGCCCCGTGCAGGACAGGCTCGGGTGTCGTGACCCTCGCCGCAGTAGCCGCATGCGGCGTCCCGCCGGCAATCCCTGGCGAGGTGGCCGAAGCCACAGCATGTGAAACACTGTGTTACAGGTGATTGATCTGATGCAAAGGCGACCTGGTAGCCCACCCGAACACGTTGGTCAACCAGTAGGCGCCAAACCCCAGGCGGGACCTCCAGGATCGCACTGTGTGTGGAGCTGTTAGGGCGCCGTATACGGCGGAGGACTCTGATCTCCTCTGGTTCGACAGGTGTTTTGCCGAGAAGAAACTTATTTTGCCCACATAGGGCCTTGACCAGCTCCGAGTCCGTCAGATCTGGGGTGAAGCCCGAAAGGCGGATCAGAGGCCTCCGCGTACGAGCCGGGCTGACCCGAAGGTGTGTGCATGCCTGTTTGATCTGGTCCGTTAATATCTGTCTGTCGTCATCAGAGTCACAGCTTATGACTACGCGTTGATCACGCAGCTTCGCGACTCTGTTGACGCCAATTCCTAGATTTATAACATTGACATCCGTCTTAACCTGCGTGAGTATGTGGTCACTAGAATGGGCGGAATCTTCGGAGGAGACCACCACCGCGTATCGTGGGGTCGCCGCCGCCTGGGCGTAGGACGTCGGCGCCTGGGGACGATGCGGAGGCACCGTTCCCCGTGTAGTGACCGAGGTCCCACCCCCAGTCGGCAGGGAAGGTCCGGGCTCAGGATGGTTTACCTTCAGCGTCCGAATCTCCTTCTGCATATCAGTAAGTAGGGAAACTATCTCCGAGGTGTCCGGTGTATTATAGCTTCTTGCGATTTCCAGGAGGAGATTCTGCCGCTCCTGGTAGAGCTCAATAACCATATCATGCATTGAACGGAGAACATTTGTAACACCCTGCTTAATACTAGTCTTAAGATTCCCTGACTGGTCGAGAAATGCCATGGCTTCTCGCATGAGCCTTTTAGCCTGAAGGGCCTGATGGTCCTTGGTGATGGTCGCAACTTCGGGGAGCTCCGGGGCCGATGAGCGTCTCGAGGGCGGAGTAATCAGTTCAGGGCGAGCAATGACTATTGGAGCAGAGGTGGTGGGTGCCGGAGATAAGAAGGAGTCAGATTCTGACTCAGATGTAGGGTCCGGCTTAGGTTTGGCGGATGTTGCCCGCTTCTTTGTCTTAGGAGTGTGAAACATGGTGACTCCGCCAAATAGTACAGACGGACAAAACACACCGTATATGTTCCTGGTATCAATATGAGGATACTCAAACGCTTCAGTATCCGCGAAAACACAAAACACAAAATGTTGTTTATGCAAACAAAAGGTCACGCAATGTCAGACTCAGCCGAGATTACAAGCTATGTGTTGACTCACCAACAATGTCGATACTTCACTACAGAATTGAAAAATTCAATTTCACGAAAACGGCAGGTCCGATTTCGGTGAAAATTTTTGTACGTATGTAAGATGAGTACTTATGCGTGACGATGTATAAAAATTTGGGGGTCAAGGCGACTAATCGACCGCCGCACGCACAAGTTTAATCGTATAACTCTCAGGTCAAAGTTCAAGCACTGGTTTTTGACACTGAAAGCGCTGAGGCTACACAAAAGTAAATGATTAGGAGCACTATTTAATGAGGAGTTCACTGGTATATAGTATATAATTTTAGGACAACTGTAAATAAGAAAAAACACTGTGTGAAGCGCACAAGTCGCGCACTTAGCACGTTCAGAGCTAAAAATTAAGTTTTTTACACCTAGTTTTTTTGTTTTAAGTCCGATTTCCGTGATTTTGGTGTCTTTGGATAGACAATCGCAGCGCGCATCCGGAGATATATTGCACTTTACACTTTTTGCACTTTTACGATTTTTTGCGGTTTTTTGGGTCGGAGCGATGTAAAATCGATGCGCACGCGTTCGCAGACGGTTTAGGACTCCGGTTAGGTTAGGTTAGGTTAGGTTAGGTTAGGTTAGGTTAGGTTAGGTTAGGTTAGGTTAGGTTAGGTTAGGTTAGGTTAGGTTAGGTTAGGTTAGGTTAGGTTAGGTTAGGTTAGGTTAGGTTAGGTTAGGTTAGGTTAGGTTAGGTTAGGTTAGGTTAGGTTAGGTTAGGTTAGGTTAGGTTAGGTTAGGTTAGGTTAGGTTAGGTTAGGTTAGGTTAGGTTAGGTTAGGTTAGGTTAGGTTAGGTTAGGTTAGGTTAGGTTAGGTTAGGTTAGGTTAGGTTAGGTTAGGTTAGGTTAGGTTAGGTTAGGTTAGGTTAGGTTAGGTTAGGTTAGGTTAGGTTAGGTTAGGTTAGGTTAGGTTAGGTTAGGTTAGGTTAGGTTAGGTTAGGTTAGGTTAGGTTAGGTTAGGTTAGGTTAGGTTAGGTTAGGTTAGGTTAGGTTAGGTTAGGTTAGGTTAGGTTAGGTTAGGTTAGGTTAGGTTAGGTTAGGTTAGGTTAGGTTAGGTTAGGTTAGGTTAGGTTAGGTTAGGTTAGGTTAGGTTAGGTTAGGTTAGGTTAGGTTAGGTTAGGTTAGGTTAGGTTAGGTTAGGTTAGGTTAGGTTAGGTTAGGTTAGGTTAGGTTAGGTTAGGTTAGGTTAGGTTAGGTTAGGTTAGGTTAGGTTAGGTTAGGTTAGGTTAGGTTAGGTTAGGTTAGGTTAGGTTAGGTTAGGTTAGGTTAGGTTAGGTTAGGTTAGGTTAGGTTAGGTTAGGTTAGGTTAGGTTAGGTTAGGTTAGGTTAGGTTAGGTTAGGTTAGGTTAGGTTAGGTTAGGTTAGGTTAGGTTAGGTTAGGTTAGGTTAGGTTAGGTTAGGTTAGGTTAGGTTAGGTTAGGTTAGGTTAGGTTAGGTTAGGTTAGGTTAGGTTAGGTTAGGTTAGGTTAGGTTAGGTTAGGTTAGGTTAGGTTAGGTTAGGTTAGGTTAGGTTAGGTTAGGTTAGGTTAGGTTAGGTTAGGTTAGGTTAGGTTAGGTTAGGTTAGGTTAGGTTAGGTTAGGTTAGGTTAGGTTAGGTTAGGTTAGGTTAGGTTAGGTTAGGTTAGGTTAGGTTAGGTTAGGTTAGGTTAGGTTAGGTTAGGTTAGGTTAGGTTAGGTTAGGTTAGGTTAGGTTAGGTTAGGTTAGGTTAGGTTAGGTTAGGTTAGGTTAGGTTAGGTTAGGTTAGGTTAGGTTAGGTTAGGTTAGGTTAGGTTAGGTTAGGTTAGGTTAGGTTAGGTTAGGTTAGGTTAGGTTAGGTTAGGTTAGGTTAGGTTAGGTTAGGTTAGGTTAGGTTAGGTTAGGTTAGGTTAGGTTAGGTTAGGTTAGGTTAGGTTAGGTTAGGTTAGGTTAGGTTAGGTTAGGTTAGGTTAGGTTAGGTTAGGTTAGGTTAGGTTAGGTTAGGTTAGGTTAGGTTAGGTTAGGTTAGGTTAGGTTAGGTTAGGTTAGGTTAGGTTAGGTTAGGTTAGGTTAGGTTAGGTTAGGTTAGGTTAGGTTAGGTTAGGTTAGGTTAGGTTAGGTTAGGTTAGGTTAGGTTAGGTTAGGTTAGGTTAGGTTAGGTTAGGTTAGGTTAGGTTAGGTTAGGTTAGGTTAGGTTAGGTTAGGTTAGGTTAGGTTAGGTTAGGTTAGGTTAGGTTAGGTTAGGTTAGGTTAGGTTAGGTTAGGTTAGGTTAGGTTAGGTTAGGTTAGGTTAGGTTAGGTTAGGTTAGGTTAGGTTAGGTTAGGTTAGGTTAGGTTAGG
>JAWQUS010000007.1:0-42500 GCA_036365455.1 Macrosoma leucophasiata
AACCTAACCTAACCTAACCTAACCTAACCTAACCTAACCTAACCTAACCTAACCTAACCTAACCTAACCTAACCTAACCTAACCTAACCTAACCTAACCTAACCTAACCTAACCTAACCTAACCTAACCTAACCTAACCTAACCTAACCTAACCTAACCTAACCTAACCTAACCTAACCTAACCTAACCTAACCTAACCTAACCTAACCTAACCTAACCTAACCTAACCTAACCTAACCTAACCTAACCTAACCTAACCTAACCTAACCTAACCTAACCTAACCTAACCTAACCTAACCTAACCTAACCTAACCTAACCTAACCTAACCTAACCTAACCTAACCTAACCTAACCTAACCTAACCTAACCTAACCTAACCTAACCTAACCTAACCTAACCTAACCTAACCTAACCTAACCTAACCTAACCTAACCTAACCTAACCTAACCTAACCTAACCTAACCTAACCTAACCTAACCTAACCTAACCTAACCTAACCTAACCTAACCTAACCTAACCTAACCTAACCTAACCTAACCTAACCTAACCTAACCTAACCTAACCTAACCTAACCTAACCTAACCTAACCTAACCTAACCTAACCTAACCTAACCTAACCTAACCTAACCTAACCTAACCTAACCTAACCTAACCTAACCTAACCTAACCTAACCTAACCTAACCTAACCTAACCTAACCTAACCTAACCTAACCTAACCTAACCTAACCTAACCTAACCTAACCTAACCTAACCTAACCTAACCTAACCTAACCTAACCTAACCTAACCTAACCTAACCTAACCTAACCTAACCTAACCTAACCTAACCTAACCTAACCTAACCTAACCTAACCTAACCTAACCTAACCTAACCTAACCTAACCTAACCTAACCTAACCTAACCTAACCTAACCTAACCTAACCTATCCTAACCTAACCTAACCTAACCTAACCTAACCTAACCTAACCTAACCTAACCTAACCTAACCTAACCTAACCTAACCTAACCTAACCTAACCTAACCTAACCTAACCTAACCTAACCTAACCTAACCTAACCTAACCTAACCTAACCTAACCTAACCTAACCTAACCTAACCTAACCTAACCTAACCTAACCTAACCTAACCTAACCTAACCTAACCTAACCTAACCTAACCTAACCTAACCTAACCTAACCTAACCTAACCTAACCTAACCTAACCTAACCTAACCTAACCTAACCTAACCTAACCTAACCTAACCTAACCTAACCTAACCTAACCTAACCTAACCTAACCTAACCTAACCTAACCTAACCTAACCTAACCTAACCTAACCTAACCTAACCTAACCTAACCTAACCTAACCTAACCTAACCTAACCTAACCTAACCTAACCTAACCTAACCTAACCTAACCTAACCTAACCTAACCTAACCTAACCTAACCTAACCTAACCTAACCTAACCTAACCTAACCTAACCTAACCTAACCTAACCTAACCTAACCTAACCTAACCTAACCTAACCTAACCTAACCTAACCTAACCTAACCTAACCTAACCTAACCTAACCTAACCTAACCTAACCTAACCTAACCTAACCTAACCTAACCTAACCTAACCTAACCTAACCTAACCTAACCTAACCTAACCTAACCTAACCTAACCTAACCTAACCTAACCTAACCTAACCTAACCTAACCTAACCTAACCTAACCTAACCTAACCTAACCTAACCTAACCTAACCTAACCTAACCTAACCTAACCTAACCTAACCTAACCTAACCTAACCTAACCTAACCTAACCTAACCTAACCTAACCTAACCTAACCTAACCTAACCTAACCTAACCTAACCTAACCTAACCTAACCTAACCTAACCTAACCTAACCTAACCTAACCTAACCTAACCTAACCTAACCTAACCTAACCTAACCTAACCTAACCTAACCTAACCTAACCTAACCTAACCTAACCTAACCTAACCTAACCTAACCTAACCTAACCTAACCTAACCTAACCTAACCTAACCTAACCTAACCTAACCTAACCTAACCTAACCTAACCTAACCTAACCTAACCTAACCTAACCTAACCTAACCTAACCTAACCTAACCTAACCTAACCTAACCTAACCTAACCTAACCTAACCTAACCTAACCTAACCTAACCTAACCTAACCTAACCTAACCTAACCTAACCTAACCTAACCTAACCTAACCTAACCTAACCTAACCTAACCTAACCTAACCTAACCTAACCTAACCTAACCTAACCTAACCTAACCTAACCTAACCTAACCTAACCTAACCTAACCTAACCTAACCTAACCTAACCTAACCTAACCTAACCTAACCTAACCTAACCTAACCTAACCTAACCTAACCTAACCTAACCTAACCTAACCTAACCTAACCTAACCTAACCTAACCTAACCTAACCTAACCTAACCTAACCTAACCTAACCTAACCTAACCTAACCTAACCTAACCTAACCTAACCTAACCTAACCTAACCTAACCTAACCTAACCTAACCTAACCTAACCTAACCTAACCTAACCTAACCTAACCTAACCTAACCTAACCTAACCTAACCTAACCTAACCTAACCTAACCTAACCTAACCTAACCTAACCTAACCTAACCTAACCTAACCTAACCTAACCTAACCTAACCTAACCTAACCTAACCTAACCTAACCTAACCTAACCTAACCTAACCTAACCTAACCTAACCTAACCTAACCTAACCTAACCTAACCTAACCTAACCTAACCTAACCTAACCTAACCTAACCTAACCTAACCTAACCTAACCTAACCTAACCTAACCTAACCTAACCTAACCTAACCTAACCTAACCTAACCTAACCTAACCTAACCTAACCTAACCTAACCTAACCTAACCTAACCTAACCTAACCTAACCTAACCTAACCTAACCTAACCTAACCTAACCTAACCTAACCTAACCTAACCTAACCTAACCTAACCTAACCTAACCTAACCTAACCTAACCTAACCTAACCTAACCTAACCTAACCTAACCTAACCTAACCTAACCTAACCTAACCTAACCTAACCTAACCTAACCTAACCTAACCTAACCTAACCTAACCTAACCTAACCTAACCTAACCTAACCTAACCTAACCTAACCTAACCTAACCTAACCTAACCTAACCTAACCTAACCTAACCTAACCTAACCTAACCTAACCTAACCTAACCTAACCTAACCTAACCTAACCTAACCTAACCTAACCTAACCTAACCTAACCTAACCTAACCTAACCTAACCTAACCTAACCTAACCTAACCTAACCTAACCTAACCTAACCTAACCTAACCTAACCTAACCTAACCTAACCTAACCTAACCTAACCTAACCTAACCTAACCTAACCTAACCTAACCTAACCTAACCTAACCTAACCTAACCTAACCTAACCTAACCTAACCTAACCTAACCTAACCTAACCTAACCTAACCTAACCTAACCTAACCTAACCTAACCTAACCTAACCTAACCTAACCTAACCTAACCTAACCTAACCTAACCTAACCTAACCTAACCTAACCTAACCTAACCTAACCTAACCTAACCTAACCTAACCTAACCTAACCTAACCTAACCTAACCTAACCTAACCTAACCTAACCTAACCTAACCTAACCTAACCTAACCTAACCTAACCTAACCTAACCTAACCTAACCTAACCTAACCTAACCTAACCTAACCTAACCTAACCTAACCTAACCTAACCTAACCTAACCTAACCTAACCTAACCTAACCTAACCTAACCTAACCTAACCTAACCTAACCTAACCTAACCTAACCTAACCTAACCTAACCTAACCTAACCTAACCTAACCTAACCTAACCTAACCTAACCTAACCTAACCTAACCTAACCTAACCTAACCTAACCTAACCTAACCTAACCTAACCTAACCTAACCTAACCTAACCTAACCTAACCTAACCTAACCTAACCTAACCTAACCTAACCTAACCTAACCTAACCTAACCTAACCTAACCTAACCTAACCTAACCTAACCTAACCTAACCTAACCTAACCTAACCTAACCTAACCTAACCTAACCTAACCTAACCTAACCTAACCTAACCTAACCTAACCTAACCTAACCTAACCTAACCTAACCTAACCTAACCTAACCTAACCTAACCTAACCTAACCTAACCTAACCTAACCTAACCTAACCTAACCTAACCTAACCTAACCTAACCTAACCTAACCTAACCTAACCTAACCTAACCTAACCTAACCTAACCTAACCTAACCTAACCTAACCTAACCTAACCTAACCTAACCTAACCTAACCTAACCTAACCTAACCTAACCTAACCTAACCTAACCTAACCTAACCTAACCTAACCTAACCTAACCTAACCTAACCTAACCTAACCTAACCTAACCTAACCTAACCTAACCTAACCTAACCTAACCTAACCTAACCTAACCTAACCTAACCTAACCTAACCTAACCTAACCTAACCTAACCTAACCTAACCTAACCTAACCTAACCTAACCTAACCTAACCTAACCTAACCTAACCTAACCTAACCTAACCTAACCTAACCTAACCTAACCTAACCTAACCTAACCTAACCTAACCTAACCTAACCTAACCTAACCTAACCTAACCTAACCTAACCTAACCTAACCTAACCTAACCTAACCTAACCTAACCTAACCTAACCTAACCTAACCTAACCTAACCTAACCTAACCTAACCTAACCTAACCTAACCTAACCTAACCTAACCTAACCTAACCTAACCTAACCTAACCTAACCTAACCTAACCTAACCTAACCTAACCTAACCTAACCTAACCTAACCTAACCTAACCTAACCTAACCTAACCTAACCTAACCTAACCTAACCTAACCTAACCTAACCTAACCTAACCTAACCTAACCTAACCTAACCTAACCTAACCTAACCTAACCTAACCTAACCTAACCTAACCTAACCTAACCTAACCTAACCTAACCTAACCTAACCTAACCTAACCTAACCTAACCTAACCTAACCTAACCTAACCTAACCTAACCTAACCTAACCTAACCTAACCTAACCTAACCTAACCTAACCTAACCTAACCTAACCTAACCTAACCTAACCTAACCTAACCTAACCTAACCTAACCTAACCTAACCTAACCTAACCTAACCTAACCTAACCTAACCTAACCTAACCTAACCTAACCTAACCTAACCTAACCTAACCTAACCTAACCTAACCTAACCTAACCTAACCTAACCTAACCTAACCTAACCTAACCTAACCTAACCTAACCTAACCTAACCTAACCTAACCTAACCTAACCTAACCTAACCTAACCTAACCTAACCTAACCTAACCTAACCTAACCTAACCTAACCTAACCTAACCTAACCTAACCTAACCTAACCTAACCTAACCTAACCTAACCTAACCTAACCTAACCTAACCTAACCTAACCTAACCTAACCTAACCTAACCTAACCTAACCTAACCTAACCTAACCTAACCTAACCTAACCTAACCTAACCTAACCTAACCTAACCTAACCTAACCTAACCTAACCTAACCTAACCTAACCTAACCTAACCTAACCTAACCTAACCTAACCTAACCTAACCTAACCTAACCTAACCTAACCTAACCTAACCTAACCTAACCTAACCTAACCTAACCTAACCTAACCTAACCTAACCTAACCTAACCTAACCTAACCTAACCTAACCTAACCTAACCTAACCTAACCTAACCTAACCTAACCTAACCTAACCTAACCTAACCTAACCTAACCTAACCTAACCTAACCTAACCTAACCTAACCTAACCTAACCTAACCTAACCTAACCTAACCTAACCTAACCTAACCTAACCTAACCTAACCTAACCTAACCTAACCTAACCTAACCTAACCTAACCTAACCTAACCTAACCTAACCTAACCTAACCTAACCTAACCTAACCTAACCTAACCTAACCTAACCTAACCTAACCTAACCTAACCTAACCTAACCTAACCTAACCTAACCTAACCTAACCTAACCTAACCTAACCTAACCTAACCTAACCTAACCTAACCTAACCTAACCTAACCTAACCTAACCTAACCTAACCTAACCTAACCTAACCTAACCTAACCTAACCTAACCTAACCTAACCTAACCTAACCTAACCTAACCTAACCTAACCTAACCTAACCTAACCTAACCTAACCTAACCTAACCTAACCTAACCTAACCTAACCTAACCTAACCTAACCTAACCTAACCTAACCTAACCTAACCTAACCTAACCTAACCTAACCTAACCTAACCTAACCTAACCTAACCTAACCTAACCTAACCTAACCTAACCTAACCTAACCTAACCTAACCTAACCTAACCTAACCTAACCTAACCTAACCTAACCTAACCTAACCTAACCTAACCTAACCTAACCTAACCTAACCTAACCTAACCTAACCTAACCTAACCTAACCTAACCTAACCTAACCTAACCTAACCTAACCTAACCTAACCTAACCTAACCTAACCTAACCTAACCTAACCTAACCTAACCTAACCTAACCCAGTCGCTCTTCACCCCTCGTGCGAACAAGAGTGAAAACACGTGCGTTCCGCAGTAAAAAATCGAAAAAAGTGGGTTTTTCTTAACGGATTTACGTGAAACAAATTGTGTTCTGTGCGCAAAAGTGAGTGCCACCTATTGGTGAAAAGTGCATAAAAATCCGTGAAGTGCAAACAAAGTTATAACCGAAAAACCGAAAGTTAGGTTAGTGTGACAAACATAAGTTTTAGAAAAACTTATATATCTCACGAACGAGATCTGTACCCCACATATTTCTTGGTGTTCAACGCTGGAGTTTTTGGCGCCCTACCTCCCGGTGCCTAAGGAGCTGAAGTCCAGCCACGCCCTCTCCAGTTAAAACAGAAAAACCACGCCACCACGTGTCACGAGGTACCTGAAGGAGATGAGCTAGGAAGAAGAAATTTTGGGAGAAGATTCCGCAAAACATACGTAGCCTATGGTACGTTTTTCAAAATTTTTGGACAACAGCTCTATTTTTAACGAGCTTTTCAATCTTCAAACTTCACAAAGCTTTTCCGGCTTAACCAGGACGAATATTGAAATTCTTGAAGTGCTATCCTTGGCGCGCTTACTTGAAGACTCCATAGACAAGACCATATAATTTTAGTACCTATAGTTTTTAAATTAAAATTAAAAAACCTAAAATTTCAAAAATTTGCAATTTTCTTAAAAGATTTGTATGGAAAGTAAATGTATGAGAAACTAGTATTAAAGATAAAGAATTGTTCATAATTTCAACATTTTTCAAAAAATTTTTGCACTTATACTTCTGGAGTTATTGAAATTTTTATCATTTTTCCACCTATATCCGAAAATAATAATAAATCAAGTATTTTGACACTGATATTGCAATTAAGTAACACATCCCTACCATCTTCAACCAAAACTCTGATTCCCTAACTCAAAAATTAAAAAATATCCGAATTTTCCGCCATTTTAAATTTTCTCGGACAAAGTTTAAACTTCAGTAACTCCGAAAGTAATAGCCGTACGAAAACGCGGTTTTCTTCCTGAGAAAGGACAAGGACTTTATTTTGTGTTTAGACTAGTCTCAATCAAATTGAGGCCCAAAACGTTTTCAACGCTGAAACCACTTTCACGAGGTACAAAACACCGGCGCATCATCCCCCCTGAAAACCGGAACTTCCTGCGCCTCATAGTTCCGGAGATATCACCCTTCAAAGTTACACTTTGACAGTTGGGCCGCCATCTTGGTTTTACTTAAACTTACATATCTCTGAAACCGGAGGTCGCACGGAGTCGCCGACTTCAGATTTGGTACCAGGGGACTTCATTCTTTCTATCGCACCCAATTTCAGGTAATTTCAGCGTCCTGAATAACTTGCCTCCTGAAAGTGGTACCACCGTGGAGAGCAGACTGAGACGGGTTCAGCGAACCCAAACTCGGGTGTCCTGCGGCATCTGGAAAGGTAGATAGACGCCGGCAAACAGAGCACTTGACAGCTCAGCCGCCATTTTGAAAATTTTCAAACCTCTATATCTTCCCAACCAGAGGTCGTAGAGCACTGGGGTTTCCTCTTGTCGACTTAATAGGACTTCTACTTTGTTTTTAGCCAAATTTCAGCCAAATTCAGGCCCAACAAATTTGTAGTGCTGAAAACCACACCATCGGATAGCTCTCGGCGGCCCCATTCAGGAAAGCCCAGGGTCGGGTACTCTACGCCCCGTGGTTCCCGAGATACACGAATTTTCCGAGATTCGGACACTTTGCACGAAATTAGTCCGAGAATCGGAGTACTGATAACTCGGAAACTACTATAGCTGGGTTACCCGAGTTTGGTATCGATTGATAGGGCTCGACGAGAGCTATTCATCGGAACATAGAGTTTGACTCTAGGTAGAGTCAAAAATAAATTTTAGTAAATTCTTGATGTTTCCTAGTGTAGGACATTTTAGCACGTAGTGTGACTTGGGCAAGCCCCAAAAAAGGGTAACTTAATAAGCTTAAATCAGACAAGCTCTAGGTAGGGTCAACTTGACTTCATAAATAATAAAAATACACAAAATACTTACCTGAGATCCCAGCGAAACGGCTCCGTGTGCAGTCTCCTTCCTTCTTCCCTCCAACCTGATGACCTCGTTGACCCCGTTGACCTCGAGACCCCGTTGACGCCGGTGACTGGAGCTGCACGCCGACCTGTAAACAAAAAGCACATTAGAAATTAGAACGACCGGATCCTACAAGGAAATATATTAATCGGTATAATAATATTGTTTACAAATTGTGTAAAATTCTATCTGTGTATTAACTTGTTTTATTTGTTTTATTCTACACTGTCGATTGTCAACCGAAGGTAGTTTACAACTTTTACAAATTTACGACCTGCGGCTGACTTGACGCATCCCCTGGCAAAATGTTCGGTTTCCGTACGCCAGCCAAGAAAACCGATGAGACGACAGGGAAATTCCCCGCTGACACACCTTCAGTAGAGACGACGATGGCAGGACCATCGAATCCGAATGTCAGACGGAGTATAGGGGAATGGGAGATAGGGAAGGTAAACGCGGGACCGGCTCCCTACAAAACTCCACCAACAACCAAATCGAAACCGGCCCCCCCCACCACTCCTAAGAAACAATCGGCCTCCATCTCTACAGCGCGACAGCCACAGAAAGGCACCATCATCTCTACCACTGACAACAGTACTCCAGTGGAGTCAATACAGAGCCCTGGTGCGATGGAAAGAACCAAGCAAATCGGCGACAAAAAAGATAGGTTACGAGAAGCGCGAGACTGCCTACAAAAGGCTAAAGCCCACCTCAATGCCTCGAGAAACACTAAAACAGAAATAAAAAACGAGGTTCTAGGTGCAGTAGATAGACTCTATCAACTAGTGAAGGAGGCAGAGGCAGACAGGAAAATGAAAATAACAGACAGAGAGGAAAAGGTAGAGACACTAGTGGAAGAAAAAGTAGTGGAGGAAAACAAATTACTAAAAGAGTTAACGGGAATAATAAAAGAACATAAGAGACTTATACAGGACAACACACAAAAGATTGAAGGCCTCAATGAATCGCTGAAAAAAGCAGACGAAAACATGGCGCACAGAATGACATACGCCAACGCAGTAGCCAGCCAACCAGTAAGACCGCAACCAGAAAGGACGGCTCTACACTCGGTCGTGATTACGTCAAAAGACGAAACCGAGACCGGGGATGACGTCCTAAACCGAGTGAGGCAGGCCGTGAAGGCAACAGACGGCTGGGTTACTGTGGATCAGGTGCGCAAGGCCAAGAACAGAAAAGTGATTCTCGGCTGTAGGACGAAAACAGATCAGCAAAAGGTCCAGGAAAGGCTGAAACAAGCGGGGGACCACCTCTCCGTAGAAGAGGTGCGGAACAAGGACCCACTTCTGATTCTGAAGGGTGTCATGCAGTTCGTCAGCAATGAAGACATCCTCGAAGCGGTACGGAAACAGAACCGGGACATATTCCGCGACCTCAGTGGAGAGGAGGATAGAATCGAGGTGCGATTCCGAAAGAGAACCCGAAACCCCCACACTAGCCACGTCGTGATAAGGGTGTCTCCGACCCTATACAACAGAATCCTGGACAGGGGGGAGCTCCATATAGACATCCAGAAGGTCAAGGTAGCAGACCAATCACCTCTAGTCCAGTGCTCCATGTGTCTAGGCTATGGACACGGTAGACGTTTCTGTAAGGAGCAACAGGAAAAATGCAGCCACTGCGGAGGCCCCCATGTGAGGACTAACTGCGCAGAGTGGCTGGCGGAGACACCCCCCACGTGTTGCAACTGCGTGGGCGCCAAGCTTGACAATGTCGAACACAGCGCCTTCAGCAGTGACTGTGCAATACGAAGACGGTGGGAGACTTTAGCGAGAGCAAAGATCGCATATTGCTAAGGGCCCCACACACGGCGACAGGGCAGGCACCCCAACCAGAAGGACGTCGTACACAGTGGCCCAAGCAAACCTCCAAAGAAAACAACTCGCAACCAGCGAGCTCATGATAGAAGCCAGTCAACGTAATATTTCACTCTCACTGCTCCAGGAGCCGTATGTGGGCGGGGCTAAAAGGATGAAGGACTACCGAGGGGCTAGAGTGTACCAGTGTGCTGACCAAGGAGAAGGGTGCGTAAAGGCGGCTATCGTGGTATACGATACCGACCTTGACGTCCTACAGCACCCAGAACTCACCACTAACAATATCGTAGTGGTGAGGATCCGAACCAGCGCCTGGGAAATCGCAGTAGTGTCCTTCTACTTTGAGCCAGACCACCCAATAGAGCCATACTTGGAGCAGCTGAAAAAGGTATTGAGGACGCTAGGCCACTGCAAGATTATCTTTGGAGGCGACGCGAACGCCAAGAGTACCTGGTGGGGCAGCACGAAGGTCGACCTCAGGGGAGACGAACTATCAGGGATCCTGGAAGAGTCCGACCTTCAGGTACTCAACGTGGGAGAAACGCCCACCTTCGACACGATACGGGGCGGAAAAGCGTACAGCAGCTTTGTGGATGTGACGGCCTGCTCGAAGGACTTGCTCGACCTGGTGGAGGACTGGCGCGTGGAGCAGGGGCTCACCAGCTCGGACCACAATGGGATAATTTTCAAAATTAATATTCAAAAGAGTAAAGGCATAAACATCAATAGGACGACAAGGATTTATAACACTAAAAAGGCTAACTGGGGTCAGTTTCGTGAGAAACTGGCCCAGTTAAACAATGATAGTGAAATAAACACAACAGAAATAAATAGAATAAATAATAAAATAGAACTGGAATTAAAAATAATAAAATACACAGATAACATAGTAAAAAGCAGTCAGGAAAACATACCGTTAATTAAAAATAAAAACATACTTACCGTCCCATGGTGGTCCGATGAGTTGGCGGAGCTGAAGAAGGCAGTCGCCACCAGGAAGCGTCGAATCCGATGCGCGGCACCCGTCCGAAGAGCGAAGGTCGTCGATGAGTACCTGAAAATGAAGACAGAATATGAGTGCAAGGCCAGAAATGCCCAGACCTGCAGCTGGAAGAACTTTTGCGAAAAACAGGAAAAGGAGGGGATGTGGGAAGGCATATATCGAGTCATAGGACGGACTAGGAAAAGGGAAGAGGACATGCCGCTTTCTAAAAACGGAACAACCCTAAACCCTGCACAATCAGCTGCCTTACTCGCTGAGACATTCTATCCGGTAGACTCGGAGAGAACGGATAACGCCGACCACCAGCAGACACGCGAAGCTGCAAGCAGGGTAAATGAGTGGCGTTATCATGAAGATCATGACCCACCATTTACTATGCTGGAGCTGAAGACTGCGGTGGAAGGTTTTAATCCGAAAAAAGCTCCCGGGGCGGATGGCCTTACTGCTGATATATGTAGACAAGCTGTTCTCCAGGATCCCGAGACCTTCCTTGCCCTCACCAACAAATCCCTCCAGTTATCCCATTTTCCCGACCTGTGGAAAATGGCCACAGTCATCATCCTGAGGAAACCTGGCAAAGACAATTACCAAGATCCCAAATCCTATAGGCCAATCGGCCTATTACCTATCCTGGGCAAGATCCTGGAGAAAATGCTTGTAGCAAGGTTGAAATGGCACCTAGTTCCCCGGACAAGTACTCGCCAGTACGGCTTTATGCCCCAGCGGAGCACCGAAGACTCCCTCTATACATTAGTTAACCACATAAAATCGGAGATAAAGGCAAAGAAAATTGTCACACTGGTATCTCTCGATATAGAGGGAGCCTTCGATAGCGCCTGGTGGCCCGCTATAAAAGTACGGCTGGCTGAGGAAAAGTGTCCAGTGAACATAAGGAGACTAATCGACAGCTACCTAGTCAGCAGGAAGGTGAGCTTAAGGTATGCAGGTGAACAGGTGACAAAAGACACAACAAAGGGATGTGTCCAAGGCTCCATAGGCGGACCTATCTTATGGAATCTCTTGCTGGATCCACTGCTTAAACAACTTGAGAGCAAAGGACATTATTGCCAAGCGTTCGCGGATGACGTCGTTCTAGTGTTTTCAGCAGATACCGCGCTTGAAATAGAGCTCGAGGCGAATGTCGCACTCGCACATGTGCATGCATGGGGCGTCAAGAACAAGCTTCGGTTTGCACCGCACAAAACATGTGCAATGGTGCTAACCAAAAAGCTTAAATTTGATACTCCGCGCCTGCACATGGCGGGCATCAACATTAAAATGTCACAGTCTGTTAGGCTGCTAGGGTTGACAATCGACAGCAAACTAACTTTTAACACACATGTAGCAAATGTATGTCGCAAGGCAATTAACTTCTACAAGCAGCTCTCAAAAGCTGCCAAAGTAAGCTGGGGCCTACACCCAGACATAATCCGTACAATTTACGTAGCCACTGTCGAACCAGTGATCACCTACGCGGCAAGTGTTTGGGCACCAGCAGCGCGGAAAATCGGGGTTCAGAAGCAGCTCAACACAGTGCAACGAGGTTTCGCTCAGAAGCTCTGTAAATCATATCGCACTGTCTCTCTGAACTCGGCACTAGCCCTGGCCGGTATACTTCCTCTCGACCTGCGAATACAGGAGGCAGCATCGTTGTATGAGGCCAAGAGAGGGTCACCCCCCCATGGGCTGGGAGATCGGGAGATGGAACGGCCGGTAGGATTTGCAGAACATCCGCATCCGGCGCAGCATATGACCATCGAATTCGAATGCCTGGAAAACCAAGAACAGGTTGACAGCCGAAACGAGCAGACAGTGAGATTCTTCACGGATGGCAGCAAAATAGAGGGCAAAGTCGGCGCGGCGCTATCCTTGTGGAATAGCGAAGCGGAGACCAGAGCTATCAAACTTTGCCTGCCGTCATACTGCACGGTTTACCAGGCGGAATTGCTGGCCATATGCAGAGCCACGAGTGAAGTCCTCCGGATGGGGGCGGGGAGTTTTGGTATATATAGCGACTCCAGAGCAGCGCTGCAGACGGTCGCAAACCAAACCTCCCCGCACCCTCTCGCTGTGGAGGCCCGCCGCAATCTCGCGGGGGCCTTGGCACTAGGGAAAGATGTATCCTTCTTCTGGGTCAGGGCTCACGCGGGATTGCCGGGAAATGAGCGAGCGGATGAACTCGCGAAAGAGGCGGCGCTGCGGACGCGGAGGAAACCCGACTATGACCGATGCCCGGTCTCATTCGTCAAGCGACAGATACGCTCTGAAACGCTTGACGAATGGAATCGGAGGTATACCTCGGGAACCACCGCCGCCGTGACGAAGCTCTTTTTCCCGGACGTACGAGGCGCGTACAAGATAGTGCGGCAGCTCCAGCCAACGGGCATAGTCACGCAGTTGATGACCGGACATGGTGGACTCTCCCAATACTTACATAGATTTAAGCGTAAGGAGAGCCCATCATGTGTCTGCGATCCAGAGCAGGAAGAAACAATCCCCCATATCCTGGTAAACTGTCCCGTCCACTCCTTATTAAGATTTAACCTTGAACAAAAAACAGGATTAAAAATAATAGATAGCAATTTAAATATACTTTTACGCCACAAGGACACACGTAACGACTTTGTCCACTATTGTACAAAAATAATGGAAACAGTAATACAAAGAAATAGAATAGATATATAAGGATTCTTTTATAATAAAAATTGTTTTATATATATTAAGGATCAACCATATAAATGTATTAAAAATGAAAATAGACATAAGCAATAGAGTAATAAGACCAATGTAATAGATTAAGCATAACAAAACCTAGCAAGTAAGGAAAACCGTAGACTTTATTATTAATGTAAAACAGAAAATGTCACCCACTAACCACACGAAAATGTAAACAGTAATATATGTATAAATTATAACTATAAAATATGTAAAACATAAGAAAAATAGATATAAGTATAAATTGTAAAAATGAACAGAATAATAGAAACGTACCATTCATTTCCCTATGCTTTTAATAAAGAAATAGAAAGAAAAAGAAAAATAGATAGATGGGAATCCCACCCATAAAAAGAAAGAAAGGTAGAATGAAAGAAAGATCTAGTATGAAGAATGAAAGTACGAGAGGAATAAACGCGAGAACTAGTATGGAAGAGTAACCAGATAAACAAAGTCTCTGATCATGTCAGGGGAAAAGTATAAAAAAAAAAAAAAAAAAAAAAAAAAAAAAAAAAAACCTAACCTAACCTAACCTAACCTAACCTAACCTAACCTAACCTAACCTAACCTAACCTAACCTAACCTAACCTAACCTAACCTAACCTAACCTAACCTAACCTAACCTAACCTAACCTAACCTAACCTAACCTAACCTAACCTAACCTAACCTAACCTAACCTAACCTAACCTAACCTAACCTAACCTAACCTAACCTAACCTAACCTAACCTAACCTAACCTAACCTAACCTAACCTAACCTAACCTAACCTAACCTAACCTAACCTAACCTAACCTAACCTAACCTAACCTAACCTAACCTAACCTAACCTAACCTAACCTAACCTAACCTAACCTAACCTAACCTAACCTAACCTAACCTAACCTAACCTAACCTAACCTAACCTAACCTAACCTAACCTAACCTAACCTAACCTAACCTAACCTAACCTAACCTAACCTAACCTAACCTAACCTAACCTAACCTAACCTAACCTAACCTAACCTAACCTAACCTAACCTAACCTAACCTAACCTAACCTAACCTAACCTAACCTAACCTAACCTAACCTAACCTAACCTAACCTAACCTAACCTAACCTAACCTAACCTAACCTAACCTAACCTAACCTAACCTAACCTAACCTAACCTAACCTAACCTAACCTAACCTAACCTAACCTAACCTAACCTAACCTAACCTAACCTAACCTAACCTAACCTAACCTAACCTAACCTAACCTAACCTAACCTAACCTAACCTAACCTAACCTAACCTAACCTAACCTAACCTAACCTAACCTAACCTAACCTAACCTAACCTAACCTAACCTAACCTAACCTAACCTAACCTAACCTAACCTAACCTAACCTAACCTAACCTAACCTAACCTAACCTAACCTAACCTAACCTAACCTAACCTAACCTAACCTAACCTAACCTAACCTAACCTAACCTAACCTAACCTAACCTAACCTAACCTAACCTAACCTAACCTAACCTAACCTAACCTAACCTAACCTAACCTAACCTAACCTAACCTAACCTAACCTAACCTAACCTAACCTAACCTAACCTAACCTAACCTAACCTAACCTAACCTAACCTAACCTAACCTAACCTAACCTAACCTAACCTAACCTAACCTAACCTAACCTAACCTAACCTAACCTAACCTAACCTAACCTAACCTAACCTAACCTAACCTAACCTAACCTAACCTAACCTAACCTAACCTAACCTAACCTAACCTAACCTAACCTAACCTAACCTAACCTAACCTAACCTAACCTAACCTAACCTAACCTAACCTAACCTAACCTAACCTAACCTAACCTAACCTAACCTAACCTAACCTAACCTAACCCAGTCGCTCTTCACCCCTCGTGCGAACAAGAGTGAAAACACGTGCGTTCCGCAGTAAAAAATCGAAAAAAGTGGGTTTTTCTTAACGGATTTACGTGAAACAAATTGTGTTCTGTGCGCAAAAGTGAGTGCCACCTATTGGTGAAAAGTGCATAAAAATCCGTGAAGTGCAAACAAAGTTATAACCGAAAAACCGAAAGTTAGGTTAGTGTGACAAACATAAGTTTTAGAAAAACTTATATATCTCACGAACGAGATCTGTACCCCACATATTTTTTTGCTGTTAAACGCTGGAGTTTTTGGCGCCCTACCTCCCTGTGCCGAAGGAGCTGTAGTCCAGCCACGCCCTCTTCAGTTAAGACAGAAAAACCACGCAACCACGTGTCACGAGGTACCTGAAGGAGACGAGCTAGGAAGAAGATTTTTTGGGAGAAGATTCTGCAAAACTGACGTAGCCTATGGTACGTTTTTCAAAATTTTTGGACAACAGCTCTATTTTTAACGAGCTTTTTAATCTTCAAACTTCAGACAGCTTTTCCGGCTTAACCAGGATAAATATTGAAATTCTTGAAGTGCTATCCTTGGCGCGCTCATTTGAAGACTTCATAGACGGGACGATATAATTTTAGTACCTATAGTTTTTAAATGAAAATTAAAAAACCTAAAATTTCGAAAATTTGTAATTTTCTGAAAAGATTTGTATGGAAAGTAAATGTACGAGAAAATAGTATTAAAGATAAAGAATTGTTTAAAATTTCAACATTTTTCAAAAAATTTTTGCACTTATACTTCTGGAGTTATTGAAATTTTTAACATTTTTCCACCTATATCCGAAAATAATAATAAATCAAGTATTTTGACACGGATATTGCAATTAAGTAACACACCCCTACCATCTTCACCCAAAATTCTGATTCCCTAACTCAAAAATCTAAAAAATTCCGAATTTTCCGCCATTTTAAATTTTCTCGGACAAAGTTTAAACTTCAGTAACTCCGAAAGTAATAGCCGTACGAAAACGCGGTTTTCTTCCTGAGAAAGGGCAAGGACTTTATTTTGTGTTTAGACTAGTCTCAATCAAATTGAGGCCCAAAACGTTTTCAGCGCTGAAACCACTTTCACGAGGTACAAAACACCGGCGCATCATCCCCCCTGAAAACCGGAACTTCCTGCGCCTCATAGTTCCGGAGATATCACCCTTCAAAGTTACACTTTGACAGTTGGGCCGCCATCTTGGTTTTATTAAAACTTACATATCTCTGAAACCGGAGGTCGCACGGAGTCGCCGACTTCAGATTTGGTACCAGGGGACTTCATTCTTTCTATTGCACCCAATTTCAGGTAATTTCAGCGTCCTGAATAACTTGCCTCCTGAAAGTGGTACCACCGTGGAGAGCAGACTGAGACGGGTTCAGCGAACCCAAACTCGGGTGTCCTGCGGCATCTGGAAAGGAAGATATACACCGGCAAACAGAGCACTTGACAGCTCAGCCGCCATTTTGAAAATTTTCAAACCTCTATATCTTCCCAACCAAAGGTCGTAGAGCACTGGGGTTTCCTCTTGTTGACTGGATAGGACTTCTTCTTTGTTTTTAGCTAAATTTCAGCCAATTTCAGGCCTAACAAATTTGTAGTGCTGAAAACCACACCATCGGATAGCTCTCGACGACCCCATTCAGGAAAGCCCAAGGTCGGGTACTCTACGCCCCGTGGTTCCCGAGATACACGAATTTTCCGAGATTCGGACAGCTTGCACGAAATTAGTCCGAGAATCGGAGTACTGATAACTCGGAAACTACTATAGCTGGGTTACCCGAGTTTGGTGTCGATTGATAGGGCTCGACGAGAGCTATTCATCGGAACATAGAGTTTGACTCTAGGTAGAGTCAAAAATATTTTTTAATAAATTCTTGATGTTTTCTAGTGTAGGACATTTTGGCACGTAGTGTGACTTGGGCAAGCCCCAAAAAAGGGTAACTTAATAAGCTAAAATCAGACAAGCTCTAGGTAGGGTCAACTTGAATTCATAAATAATAAAAATATACAAAATACTTACCTGAGATCCCAGCGAAACGGCTCCGTGCGCAGTCTCCTTCCTTCTTCCCTCCAACCTGATGACCTCGTTGACCCCGTTGACCTCGAGACCCCGTTGACGCCGGTGACTGGAGCTGCACGCCGACCTGTAAACAAAAAGCACATTAGAAATTAGAACGACCGGATCCTACAAGGAAATATATTAATCGGTATAATAATATTGTTTACAAATAGTGTAAAATTCTATCTGTGTACTAACTTGTTTTATTTGTTTTATTTTACACTGTCAATTGTCAACCGAAGGTAGTTTACAACTTTTACAAATTTACGACCTGCGGCTGACTAGCGTTGACGCATCCCCTGGCAAAATGTTCGGCTTCCGTACGCCAGCCAAGAAAGCCGATGAGACGACAGGGAAATCCCCTGCTGACCCACCCTCAGTAGCGACGACGATGGCAGGACCATCGAATCCAAATGTCAGACGGAGTATAGGGGAATGGGAGACAGGGAAGGTAAACGAGAGACCTGCTCCCTACAAAACTCCACCAACAACAAAATCGAAACCAGCCCCCCCCACCACTCCTAAGAAACAATCGGCCCCCATCTCTACAGCGCGACAGCCACAGAAAGGCACTAACTCTACCACTGACAACAGGACTCCAGTGGAGTTAGTACAGAGCCCTGGTGCGATGGAAAGAACCAAGCAAACCAGCGACAAAAAAGATAGGGTACGAGAAGCGCGAGATTGCCTACAAAAGGCTAAAGCACACCTCAATGCCTCGAGGAACACAAAAACAGAAATAAAAAACGAGGTACTGAGTGCAGTAGATAGACTCTATCATCTAGTCAAGGAGGCAGAGGCAGACAGGAAAGAGAAAATAACAGACAGAGAGAATAAAGTAGAAACACTAGTGGAAGAAACTGTAGTGGAAGAAAACAAGATAATAAAAGAGCTAACGGAAATATTACAAGGGCATAAGAAACTTATACAGGACAACACAACAAAGATAGAGAGCCTCAACGAATCCCTAAAAAGATCAGATGAAGTCGTGGCGCACAGAATGACATACGCAAACGCAGTAGCCAGTCAACCAGCAAGAACACAACCAGAAAGGACGGCCCTACACTCGGTCGTGATAACATCAAAAGACGAAACCGAGACCGGGGACGAAGTTCTAAACCGAGTGAGGAAGGCCGTTAAGGCAACAGATGGCTGGGTTACCGTTGACCAAGTGCGCAAGGCCAAGAACAGAAAAGTGATTCTCGGCTGCAGGACGAAAACGGACCAGCAAAGGATCCAGGAAAGGTTGAAGCAAGCGGGGGAGCACCTCTCTGTCGAAGAGGTGCGGAATAAGGACCCACTTCTGATCCTGAAGGGTGTCATGCAGTTTATCAGCAATGATGACATCCTCGAAGCGGTACGGAAACAGAACCGGGACGTTTTCCGCGACCTCAGTGGAGAGGAGGACAGAATCGACGTGCGATTCCGAAAGAAAACCCGAAACCCCCACACCAGCCACGTCGTGATAAGGGTGTCTCCGACCCTATACAATCGAATCCTGGACAGAGGAGAGCTCCATGTAGATATCCAGAAGGTCAAGGTAGCAGACCAATCGCCTCTAGTCCAGTGCTCCATGTGTCTAGGCTATGGACACGGTAGACGTTTCTGCAAGGAGCAACAGGAAAAATGCAGCCATTGTGGAGGCCCCCATGTGAGGACAAACTGCGCAGAGTGGCTGGCGGAGACACCCCCTACGTGTTGCAACTGCGTGGGCGCTAAGCTCGACAATGTCGAACATAGCGCCTTCAGCAGTGACTGTGCAATACGTAGACGGTGGGAGACTTTAGCGAGAGCAAAGATCGCATATTGCTAAGGGCCCCACACACGGCGACAGGGCAGGCACCCCAACCAGAAGGACATCGTACACAGTGGCCCAAGCAAACCTCCAAAGAAAACAACTCGCAACCAACGAGCTCATGATAGAAGCCAGTCGACGCAACATTTCACTCTCGCTTCTCCAGGAGCCGTATGTGGGCGGGGCTAAAAGGATGAAGGACTACCGAGGGGTTAGAGTGTACCAGTGTGCTGACCAAGGAGAAGGGTGCGTTAAGGCGGCTATCGTGGTATACGATATCGACCTTGATGTCCTGCAGCACCCAGAACTTACCACTAACAATATCGTAGTGGTGAGGATCCGCACCAGCGCTTGGGAAATCGCAGTAGTCTCCTTCTACTTTGAACCAGACCACCCAATAGAGCCATACTTGGAGCAGCTGAAAAAGGTACTGAGGACGCTGGGCCACTGCAAGATCATCTTTGGAGGCGACGCGAACGCCAAGAGTACCTGGTGGGGCAGCACCAAGGTCGACCTCAGGGGAGACGAACTGTCAGGGATCCTGGAAGAGTCCGACCTTCAGGTACTCAACGTGGGAGAAACGCCCACCTTCGACACGATACGGGGCGGCAAAGCATACAGCAGCTTTGTGGACGTGACGGCATGCTCGAAGGACCTGCTCGACCTGGTGGAGGACTGGCGCGTGGAGCAGGGGCTCACCAGCTCGGATCACAATGGGATTCTTTTCAAAATTAATATTCAAAAGAGTAAAGGTATAAACATAAATAGAACGACAAGGATTTATAACACTAAAAAGGCTAACTGGGGACAGTTTCGTGAGAAACTGGCCCAGTTAAACAATGATAGTGGAATAAACACAACAGAAATAAATAAAATAAATAATAAAATAGAACTGGAATTAAATATAATAAAATACACAGATAACATAGTAAAAAGCAGTCAGGAAAACATACCATTAATTAAAAATAAAAACGTACTTACCGTCCCATGGTGGTCCGATGAGTTGGCAGAGCTAAAGAAGGCAGTCGCCACCAGGAAGCGTCGAATCCGATGCGCAGCTCCCGTCCGAAGAGCGAAGGTCGTCGATGAGTACCTGGAAATGAAGACAGAATATGAGTGCAAAGCCAGAAACGCCCAGACCTGCAGCTGGAAGAACTTCTGTGAAAAACAGGAAAAGGAAGGGATGTGGGAAGGCATATACCGAGTCATAGGACGGACTAGGAAAAGGGAAGAGGACATGCCGCTTTCTAAAAATGGGACAACCCTAAACCCTGCACAATCAGCTGCCTTACTCGCTGAGACGTTCTATCCGGTAGACTTGGAGAGCACAGATAACGCCGACCACCAGCAGACACGCGAAGCTGCAAGCAGGGTAAACGAGTGGCGTTATCATGAAGATCATGACCCACCGTTTACTATGCTGGAGCTGAAGACTGCGGTGGAAGGTTTTAACCCGAAAAAAGCTCCCGGGGCGGATGGCCTCACTGCTGACATATGTGGACAGGCTGTTTTCCAGGATCCCGAGACCTTCCTTGCCCTCACCAACAAATCCCTCCAGTTATCCCATTTCCCCGATCTGTGGAAAACGGCCACAGTCATCATCTTGAGGAAACCAGGCAAGGACAATTACCAAGATCCCAAATCCTATAGGCCAATCGGCCTATTACCTATCCTGGGCAAGATTCTGGAGAAAATGCTTGTAGCAAGGTTGAAATGGCACCTAGTTCCCCGTACAAGTACTCGCCAGTACGGCTTTATGCCCCAGCGGAGCACCGAAGACTCCCTCTATACTCTGGTTAACCATATAAGGTCAGAGATAAAAGACAAGAAAATCGTAACATTGGTATCTCTCGACATAGAGGGAGCCTTCGATAGCGCCTGGTGGCCCGCTATAAAAGTACGACTGGCTGAGGAGAAGTGTCCATTGAACATAAGGAGGCTGATCGACAGCTACCTAGTCAGCAGAAAAGTGAGCGTAAGGTATGCAGGTGAAGAGGTGACAAAGGATACAACAAAGGGATGTGTTCAGGGCTCCATAGGCGGACCAATCCTCTGGAATCTCCTGCTGGACCCGTTGCTGAAACAACTTGAGAGCAAAGGACATTATTGCCAAGCGTTCGCGGATGACGTCGTGCTGGTATTCGCAGCCAATACAGCGCTGGAAATAGAGCTCGAAGCGAATGTCGCACTCGCACATGTGCATGCATGGGGCGTCAAGAACAAGCTTCGGTTTGCACCGCACAAAACATGTGCAATGGTGCTAACCAAAAAGCTAAAAATTGATACTCCGCGCCTGCACATGGCGGGTATCGACATTAAAATGTCACAGTCTGTTAAGCTGCTAGGGTTGACAATCGACAGCAAACTAACTTTTAACACACATGTAGCAAGTGTATGTCGCAAGGCAATAAATTTTTATAAACAGCTCTCAAAAGCTGCCAAAGCTAGTTGGGGTCTACACCCGGATATAATCCGCACGATCTATGTAGCCACTGTTGAACCGGTAATCATTTACGCGGCGAGCGTTTGGGCATCAGAAACGCGGAAAATCGGGATTCAGAAGCAGCTCAACGCAGTGCAACGAGGCTTCGCTCAGAAGCTCTGTAAATCGTATCGCACTGTCTCCCTGAACTCGGCACTAGCCCTGGCCGGGATACTTCCTCTCGACCTGCGAATACAGGAGGCAGCATCGTTGTATGAGGCCAAGAGAGGGTCACCCCCCCATGGACTGGGAGATCGGGAGATGTTTGCAGAGCATCCGCACCCGGCGCAGCATATGACCATCAAATTCGAATGTCTGGAAAACCAAGAACAGGTTGACAGCCGAAACGAGCAGACAGTGAGATTCTTCACGGATGGCAGCAAAATAGAGGGCAAAGTCGGCGCGGCGCTATCCTTGTGGAATAGCGAAGCGGAGACTAGAGCCATCAAACTTTGCCTGCCGTCATACTGCACGGTTTACCAGGCGGAATTGCTGGCCATATGCAGAGCCACGAGTGAAGTCCTCCGGATGGGGGCGGGGAGCTTTGGTATATATAGCGACTCCAGAGCAGCGCTACAGACGGTCGCAAACCAAACCTCCCCGCACCCTCTCGCTGTGGAGGCCCGTCGCAATCTCGCGGGGGCATTGGCACTAGGGAAAGATGTATCCTTCTTCTGGGTCAAGGCCCACGCGGGATTGCCGGGAAATGAGCGAGCGGATGAACTCGCGAAAGAAGCGGCGCTGCGGTCGCGGAAGAAACCCGACTATGACCGATGCCCGGTCTCATTCGTCAAGCGACAGATACGCTCAGAATCGCTTGACGAATGGAATCGGAGGTATACCTCGGGAACCACTGCCTCCGTGACGAAGCTCTTCTTTCCGGACGTACGAGGCGCGTACAAGATAGTGCGGCAGCTCCAGCCAACAGGCATAGTCACGCAGTTGATGACCGGACATGGTGGACTCTCCCAATACTTACATAGATTTAAGCGTAAGGAGAGCCCATCATGCGTCTGTGATCCAGAACAGGAAGAAACCATCCCCCACATCCTAACAAAATGTCCCGTACATTCCTTACTTAGATTTAACACGGAACAAAAAATGGGCTTAAAAATTATAAATGATAACATTAATTCACTTTTACGCAACAAGGACACACGTGACGATTTTGTCCACTATTGCATAAAAATAATGGAAATAGTGATAAAAAGAAATAAAATAGATACATAAGGATTCTTTTATAATAAAAATTGTTTTATATATATTAAGGATCAAAATAAAAATGAAGTAATAATAGAAATAGAAGTAAGCAATAGATTAATAAGATTAATGTAATAGACTAAACCTAGTAAGTAAGGAAAGCCGTAAAATAGGAATGCATATTGTAAAAAGAAAACTTCACCCACAAAACCCTTGAAAAATGTAATTATTAGCATAAAAATGTAACTATAGAAATAAGCAATAATCTTAGATAAAGTGTACTAATAAAAAAGTATAAAGATATAAGCTTATATTGTAAAAAGAAAGTTATATATAAATGAGATTTGTTCTACTTATTTCCCATGTCAACAAAATAAAGAAAACGAAATAAATAATAACTTGTAATAGAAACTAATAGCTAGATGGGCATCCCACCCATAAAAAAGAAAGAAAGATAGAATGAAAGAAAGACCTAGTATGAAGAATGAAAGTACGAGAGGAATAAACGCGAGAACTAGTATGGAAGAGTAACAAGATAAATAAAGTCTCTGATCATGTCAGGGGAAAAGAGAGAAAAAAAAAAAAAAAAAAAAAAAAAAAAAAAAAAAAAAACCTAACCTAACCTAACCTAACCTAACCTAACCTAACCTAACCTAACCTAACCTAACCTAACCTAACCTAACCTAACCTAACCTAACCTAACCTAACCTAACCTAACCTAACCTAACCTAACCTAACCTAACCTAACCTAACCTAACCTAACCTAACCTAACCTAACCTAACCTAACCTAACCTAACCTAACCTAACCTAACCTAACCTAACCTAACCTAACCTAACCTAACCTAACCTAACCTAACCTAACCTAACCTAACCTAACCTAACCTAACCTAACCTAACCTAACCTAACCTAACCTAACCTAACCTAACCTAACCTAACCTAACCTAACCTAACCTAACCTAACCTAACCTAACCTAACCTAACCTAACCTAACCTAACCTAACCTAACCTAACCTAACCTAACCTAACCTAACCTAACCTAACCTAACCTAACCTAACCTAACCTAACCTAACCTAACCTAACCTAACCTAACCTAACCTAACCTAACCTAACCTAACCTAACCTAACCTAACCTAACCTAACCTAACCTAACCTAACCTAACCTAACCTAACCTAACCTAACCTAACCTAACCTAACCTAACCTAACCTAACCTAACCTAACCTAACCTAACCTAACCTAACCTAACCTAACCTAACCTAACCTAACCTAACCTAACCTAACCTAACCTAACCTAACCTAACCTAACCTAACCTAACCTAACCTAACCTAACCTAACCTAACCTAACCTAACCTAACCTAACCTAACCTAACCTAACCTAACCTAACCTAACCTAACCTAACCTAACCTAACCTAACCTAACCTAACCTAACCTAACCTAACCTAACCTAACCTAACCTAACCTAACCTAACCTAACCTAACCTAACCTAACCTAACCTAACCTAACCTAACCTAACCTAACCTAACCTAACCTAACCTAACCTAACCTAACCTAACCTAACCTAACCTAACCTAACCTAACCTAACCTAACCTAACCTAACCTAACCTAACCTAACCTAACCTAACCTAACCTAACCTAACCTAACCTAACCTAACCTAACCTAACCTAACCTAACCTAACCTAACCTAACCTAACCTAACCTAACCTAACCTAACCTAACCTAACCAAATGCGAAAAGAGCCCAGACGCAAAGCTGGAAAGAGTTTTGTGAGAAACAGGATAGGGAGGGGGTCTGGGAGGGAATTTATAGGGTGATAGGGAGAACTACCAGAAGGCAGGAGGAGCTAACTCTGGCCAAAGATGGAGTGGCCTTAAATCCAAGCGAGTCGGCAGCCCTTCTGGCAGATACCTTCTACCCCGAGGACGCAGTGCTCAGGGACAACGCAGACCACCAGCGGACTAGAGAGGCTGCGTTAAGGGTGAATGATAGGATGCATGATGAACACCATGATCCACCATTCACCCTGCAGGAACTCAAGTCCGCGGTGAATGGTTTTAATCCCAAAAAGGCCCCCGGAGCAGACGGTCTCACGGCGGATATCTGCAGTCAAGCCATCTTCCAGGACCCAGAGTCATTCCTTGCCCTAGCGAATAAGTGTCTGGAAATGGGCTATTTTCCAAAAATTTGGAAAAAGGCCATCGTCGTGGCGCTTAGGAAGCCGGGCAAGGACGACTACACAAGCCCCAAGGCCTATAGACCGATTGGCCTACTCCCGGTCTTGGGGAAGGTCCTAGAGAAGATGGTAGTAGCAAGGTTGAAGTGGCACCTGATACCGAGGATGAGTACTCGCCAGTTTGGCTTCATGCCACAAAAGAGTACCGAGGACTCCCTCTATACCATGATGAAATACATTCAAAAGAAACTAGATGCAAAGAAGTTAGTTACTTTGATATCATTGGATATAGAGGGAGCCTTCGATAACGCATGGTGGCCGGCCATAAAAGTCAGACTGGCTGAGGAAAAGTGTCCGGTAAATATCAGGAGGCTACTCGACAGCTACCTTGACTGCAGAACCGTCACAGTGAGATACTCCGGGGTAGAACACACTAAGAGCACAAATAAGGGCTGCGTCCAGGGATCCATCGGTGGCCCAATCCTTTGGAATCTCCTACTAGACCCTCTCCTTAAGGAATTGGACAGCTCTGACATCTACTGTCAAGCCTTCGCCGACGATGTCGTGCTAATTTTCGATGGAGACACCGGGCTGGACGTGCAAAGACAGGCCAATGCGGCACTCGCGCGCGTGCAGCAGTGGGGCGTCAGAAACAAATTGACATTCGCACCTCATAAGACCTGCGCAATGGTGGTCACGAGGAAATTGAAGTACGACGCTCCGCTGCTGCGGATGGGCGGGGTCGACATCGGCATGTCACGCAAAATTAAGGTTTTGGGCTTGACGATCGACGAAAAACTAACGTTTCACGAACACGTCGAAAATGTCTGCAAGAGGGCACTGGACGTTTACAAGCAGCTTTCCAAGGCCGCAAAGGCGAGTTGGGGACTCCACCCAGATGTTATACGTGTAATTTACACAGCTGCGGTGGAGCCCATCATTACGTATGCCGCTAGCGCCTGGGCACCGGCATCCAAGAAGATCGGCATTGGAAGGCTCTTGAACTCAGTCCAGCGAGGCTTCGCTCAGAAGCTCTGCAAATCATACCGCACGGTCTCTCTGAACTCAGCTTTGGTACTGGCCGGGCTACTTCCTCTCGACCTCAGAATACAAGAGGCAGCTGCCCTGTATGAGGCAAGGAGAGGGTCATCCCGGTCAGTGTTAGGAGATAGGGAAACAGAACGTGCGGTGGGATTTGCAGAAGCCTCTCATCCTGCACTGCATATGGACCTGGAATTTGTGAAACTGGTAGACCAGCAACTCGTTGATTCACACAGCACACAAGCAGTACGAATTTACACCGATGGGAGCAAAATTGACGGAAAGGTCGGAGCTGCACTGTCACTATGGAACAGTGTGGCCGAAACCAAATCCGTCAAACTTTGTCTCTCATCGTACTGCACGGTCTACCAAGCCGAATTACTGGCCATATGCAGGGCGACGGGCGAGGTCTTGAAGAGTAAGCAAGCGAGCTTTGGCATTTATAGTGACTCCAGGTCTGCATTGGAGACGGTTATAAACCAAAGCTCGCTTCACCCTCTTGCAGTACACTCAAGGAGTAACCTGAAGACTGCCTTGGCTCAGGGCAAAGTTGTCTCCTTGTTCTGGGTCAAGGCTCATGCGGGGCTTCCGGGAAACGAGCGTGCAGACATACTGGCAAAGGAAGCTGCACAGAATAGTAAAAAGAAACCAGACTATGACCGGTGTCCGGTGTCGTTCGTCAAGCGACTAATTCGAGAAGAGTCGCTTGATGAATGGAACCGAAGATACCGGTCCGGAGAAACTGCCTCGGGTACCAAGCTGTTCCTTCCAGATGCCAGAGATGCTTACGCGTTAGTTAGAAAACTCCAACCAACGGGCATACTAACACAAGTACTGACAGGACATGGCGGGTTCTCCGAATACCTAAATCGCTTCAAGTGTAAGGAGAGCCCGTCATGTATCTGCGAGCCGGGAGTCGTCGAATCGGTCCCGCATGTCCTCCTGGACTGCCCGGTGTATGACCTTGACAGACATGACTTAGAGCTGTACATAGAGGAGAAACTTACTCACAATAAATTGTCAACACTATTAGCAAATAAAAAATTACAAAAAGTATTCTTAAGATATTGTATTAAAATTAGTAGTAAGGTAATAAACAGAAACAAAACAGATAAATAAGCATATGCTATTATATATAAGTTTAGATTATATACCAATAGCATAGTTTAGTATAAGGTAAATAACATAAAGCATTAGTATAATATTAAGAAAATAAACTATAAGTATAAAATAAACTACATAGATAAAATAATAAATAAGTGAAATAAAGAACAGTATAGGTATAAGTATGATAACGTTAAGCCATAAGCTTATGTAAATGTTAATGTCACTCGTCATAATTCGTTAAGGTATAGTTATAAGAGAAAGAAAAATAAAGGATAAATATAAAGTAAAGAAATAATAATAATGATAAGTCTAGAATAAGAACAATCTTACAAGTAAACTGTCTGTACAAAATAAAATAAATATAATTAGTAATAAAATTCACCGTAAGCAAAGTCTCTAATTATGTTAGAGGAAGATGCTTTAAAAAAAAAAAAAAAAAAAAAAAAAAAAAAAAAAAAAAAAAAAAAAAAACCTAACCTAACCTAACCTAACCTAACCAGAGTCCTAAACCGTCTGCGAACGCGTGCGCATCGATTTTACATCGCTCCGACCCAAAAAACCGCAAAAAATCGTAAAAGTGCAAAAAGTGTAAAGTGCAATATATCTCCGGATGCGCGCTGCGATTGTCTATCCAAAGACACCAAAATCACGGAAATCGGACTTAAAACAAAATAACTAGGTGTAAAAAACTTAATTTTTATGTTTTGAACGTGCTAAGTGCGCGACTTGTGCGCTTCACACAGTGTTTTTTCTTATTTACAGTTGTCCTAAAATTATATACTATATACCAGTGAACTCCTCATTAAATAGTGCTCCTAATCATATACTTTTGTGTAGCCTCAGCGCTTTCAGTGTTATAAACCAGTGCTTGAACTTTGACCTGAGAGCTATACGATTAAACTTGTGCGTGCGGCGGTCGATTAGTCGCCTTGACCCCCAAATTTTTATACATCGTCACGCATAAGTACTCATCTTACATACGTACAAAAATTTTCACCGAAATCGGACCTGCCGTTTTCGTGAAATTGAATTTTTCAATTCTGTAGTGAAGTATCGACATTGTTGGTGAGTCAATACATAGCTTGTAATCTCGGCTGAGTCTGACATTGCGTGACCTTTTGTTTGCATAAACAACATTTTGTGTTTTGTGTTTTCGCGGATACTGAAGCGTTTGAGTATCCTCATATTGATACCAGGAACATATACGGTGTGTTTTGTCTGTCTGTACTATTTGGCGGAGTCACCATGTTTCACACTCCTAAGACAAAAAAGCGGGCAACATCCGCCAAACCTAAGCCGGACCCTACATCTGAGTCAGAATCTGACTCCTTCTTATCTCCGGCACCCACCACCTCTGCTCCAATAGTCATTGCTCGCCCTGAACTGATTACTCCGCCCTCGAGACGCTCATCGGCCCCGGAGCTCCCCGAAGTTGCGACCATCACCAAGGACCATCAGGCCCTTCAGGCTAAAAGGCTCATGCGAGAAGCCATGGCATTTCTCGACCAGTCAGGGAATCTTAAGACTAGTATTAAGCAGGGTGTTACAAATGTTCTCCGTTCAATGCATGATATGGTTATTGAGCTCTACCAGGAGCGGCAGAATCTCCTCCTGGAAATCGCAAGAAGCTATAATACACCGGACACCTCGGAGATAGTTTCCCTACTTACTGATATGCAGAAGGAGATTCGGACGCTGAAGGTAAACCATCCTGAGCCCGGACCTTCCCTGCCGACTGGGGGTGGGACCTCGGTCACTACACTGGGAACGGTGCCTCCGCATCGTCCCCAGGCGCCGACGTCCTACGCCCAGGCGGCGGCGACCCCACGATACGCGGTGGTGGTCTCCTCCGAAGATTCCGCCCATTCCAGTGACCACATACTCACGCAGGTTAAGACGGATGTCAATGTTATAAATCTAGGAATTGGCGTCAACAGAGTCGCGAAGCTGCGTGATCAACGCGTAGTCATAAGCTGTGACTCTGATGACGACAGACAGATATTAACGGACCAGATCAAACAGGCATGCACACACCTTCGGGTCAGCCCGGCTCGTACGCGGAGGCCTCTGATCCGCCTTTCGGGCTTCACCCCAGATCTGACGGACTCGGAGCTGGTCAAGGCCCTATGTGGGCAAAATAAGTTTCTTCTCGGCAAAACACCTGTCGAACCAGAGGAGATCAGAGTCCTCCGCCGTATACGGCGCCCTAACAGCTCCACACACAGTGCGATCTTGGAGGTCCCGCCTGGGGTTTGGCGCCTACTGGTTGACCAACGTGTTCGGGTGGGCTACCAGGTCGCCTTTGCATCGGATCAATCACCTGTAACACAGTGTTTCACATGCTGTGGCTTCGGCCACCTCGCCAGGGATTGCCGGCGGGACGCCGCATGCGGCTACTGCGGCGAGGGTCACGACACCCGAGCCTGTCCTGCACGGGGCCGAGACCCTCGCTGCAGGAACTGCACTGCGGCGGGCCGCACGGGCGCTGACGTGTGCCACCCGGCATACAGTCCGGGCTGCCCCGAACATCAAAAGTGGGACCGTATGTCCCGCGCCACTATCTCCTACACTACATAATTCTATCCTGAATGTCCTCACCTCATACACACTAATATATATAATATCCATACATAATTACCATATCTTATATATTTACATTAATTTATATACACATACTTCCATCCACACCTATGCTCAATATTACCAATCTATCTGCCTATCTATTCTACAACACAACTATATAAGTACATTTATAATATTTAACCGAATTGTATCTAAAATATCTGTATACTTACCTTATACCCACTATATGTACTAATTCATACATATAAGTAACTCTAATTAAGTATATCTGCCTTTACACTCATTACATACTTACCGGCAAATAATTTCTTTATATTAATATACCTAGTACATTCACCTCCGACCTACACATATAGGTACCAACCCACATTAGAAGCAATAATTACCTATGCACACTCTACGTACATATCCCATATATATCAGTACAGTACAACTGCATAACTTATTATATACCTTACTGCACTACTATATGTAAACAAATATGCATCCTATACACTAATACTTACTCTATATAAAACTACCCATTTACAGGCTAAATTTAACTCAACACCATGAATACAAACATATTTATATGTGTATACAACGCATGAATCCAAATAATCGTACAATATAACCAATCTCCAAATGGTTTGACAACTTACGTCATCAATATAACTAAACTAGTCCCTAGTCTACAATCTACCTTCACTATAACCACCTACAACAGCATAAATGTTATTCTTATCACGTACACCAACATTAACACATATGATCATACTCCATACTTATGCTTAGTAACCAACCCCCTTATCTATCCTACAACACACCTACAAGTAACTATGTATAGAATACACTACCTACTTGTAACTCATAATATCCTGTATACTTACGTTACACTCACCACACATACCTATCAATCCATATAATAAGAAACATTACCTACTTATACCTACTCAAGCATCTACCATATACCTACAGACACACAACCCTTATATAAAAGTTCAATAAAATAAACACAGACCCACTCATATACTGTTTGTCTCGTATACATATAGTCTTGCCTACTTATCGCTGTAGACACATATCATGTACACGGTCACATACCCCTTATATGCTTGTACTGCATACCTACACAACCTGACACATAACCCACTATACTACTCAAATTAAAATCTTCTCGATCTACATATACTTTTACCTACCCCATACATAACTAAACAATCACCAGTCATATTTTCCCATATTCTCACCTACACCGTAATGAATTATTTCACACCTTGTTCACATATACACATATATATATATATATATATATATATATATATTAATTCTCGCACCGTCCCCTTAGTACGGAATCAGTATAGGTTAACCAAATATCTACCTATTACTCACATCACTCACATACGAACATTTTCACCACAATCACCTGAATATAACATAACCCATATAAGTAATATAAAAACCTTCCAGCTCACCAAAACTGGTATTCAAGCTAACATATAACCGATCTTATACGTATGACATATAAGACCACCGTACATATTAACCATATAACTCATTGCCCCCATAGTATAATAATATACCTACCTATACTCATACATACCTATACCAACTAATTCTTATACTTATATACTTACCCAATCCATTGGTAGTAAACGTAACACTTCATACCTATAGGCAAATAACCTATACATATTAATATACTACACACATCCTTACTCATCCAAATATTTATCAACCCACATCAAAAGCCTTATTCATTATATACATCTAGTACTCTACGTACATACCGTATATATTAGTACTGTACAACTATATAATTTAACACATACCTCACCTTCTCAACGTAAACCTATACGCGCCCTATACACCATTACTTATACCCTATATACACCTACTTATCACACACGTTAAACTTAATCTAACACCACGTATACAAACATATCTAAATCTGTAAACAATCCATGTGTACAAATAATAAATATTAAACAACATAATCAATTTTCCAACGGGTGAATATATTACGTTATCAACATCGGCTAAACGTTTACTTACCTACGTCATACGTGAATAATGTAATTACCTATGATGGTATAAATAATATACAACATATCTGCATATACTTACATACTCCCCAAACTTATGCCTAGTACTACTAACTAACTCTCTTATATACTCCACAACACACTCACAAACAACTATATTATATTCTATCGAGTTATAACTTATAATAACCCGCATACTTACTAATTACCCACCTTACACACCAGCCCATACAAACGAGTAACGGTATTTAGGAACCTATACCTACTTATGAATCCATTACATATACACAGACACACAATCCGCATATACCAGCCTAGCTAAAACACCCTAGTTTCACTCATACTTTTGCCGGAAAGTATACATATAATTTTGTTCACCCAACTGTACAGTAACACTTAATAAACATACCCCTTATATACCAGTACAGTATAACCACACAACCTGACACATATTTTACTGTACTACTCAATGAAAATCCTATGGCGTTTAGGTATATATATACTATATATATACCTAACCAATCACCGGTCATATTTGCCCATACTATTACTTATCTCATAAATAAATGATCTTATACCGCGTATACATATATATTTATACCTATACAACATAATTAATATACAAAACAATGTAATTTATGTTCCGTACACAAAGTACATCATCAGCTCCGGTTAACCAGTCATTCCCCTATCACCTACATACGTACATAGTTACCATAATAACCTACTTGCTCACCACAACTAGTATTTAATCTAACACATAACAGACCTTATACAAAAATTAAACAAATTAACTATATATTTACTGCCTCAAATACACAATAACATACCTACATATACCTACACATACCTCTATTAACTCACACTTGTTTTCAAATATTTACCCTATCTATTGGTAGCATACGTAACACCTCAACTACCCATCGATGCCACACAACAGTATGAACTTACTCATAGATCCTCTCATCCGCTTTTGCGATTAAGCAGGTGAGCAATGGCTAATATATAATATAATAATTGGCCTCACAATGCCCCTCCTATTCATATGACACCACCACCAGTACGCCGGCTGCCGCGGGCCATGCTTACGACAGCGGACTGACTAGGTGGTGGCAACATTCTTGCACTGTGTGTGCCCTGACCCCTGCCGGCCCCATTTATCTAATTGATATATGATATATCAATAAATGAATGGGTCCGGAGAGCGCCGAGGCACCAACGTCCAATGCAAGTAGGGGACTCCCAGTACAGATAACTATACCTATAAATTGGCACATCGATGCGCCACGTGCCCCGGTTCTCATCTCTGAACTGGACCTACTGGTGCACTGACGTCATATACAACTCACTATAACTTGATCGCAGTGGAATTGCTAGAGGCGGACCAAGACGCTTTGACTGTAAAGCGATCTTGCTCCGTCTATCTATCCCTTACATAACCTAACCTTTTTACTATATATGAAACCACTAAAACGTTCATACAAGGTAACATTGATATTACTACTTACTACCTACTATTTACTTATATATACCTACTTAGGCACTTACCCATTTCTCTTTATCGTATTTACACTAATACTTATCTATTCATAATACAATTTTCAACATTCAAAGAATTACATTCCTTAATATAACGTGTTCAACATACACGTACACACGGAACTCAAATAACTAACTAATACCGTACTATTACTCTCACTACACCAACAGGTACCTACCATTACCAGCTGTACTGCTCTCTCTGAAAGCATTTCACTTATACTGACAAGGCAAAACAATCTACGAACATAGAATAGATGCAAGATGCACCTAATACTCCATTAATTATTCTAACAGTTTCTATGACGAGATAGCTCTTCGACTTACAATTAACACTAGGTACAGACAGTAACTCATGATTGCGTGACCACAGCTTGCGCACCTTTCATCCCTGATGAGATCACGGATGAATCGTGCTACTGGTTGTGGATACCACAGGGTGCATTGCTTGGGTCCCGACCCCCCCCGAACCTATGTACTCAATTGATATCTCCTTATCAATTAACGCATGGATCCGGAGGGATACGGGACGCACCTAATGCTGCACCTAGTGAGCTTCTGTCCAATCTACTAAAAACCAGAAAACTCACATATCTGCATGCTAAGTAATCTAGACTATCGGTCACTCTATAGCTCTGGACCAACTGGCATGCAATATTTTACTACATACATAGGCACTAAACCTCCACAATACAACAGCTAAGATTGATTTTGCATATCACAAATCTGCTTGACATCTTTATATACACACCTACGTATTCATATGAGTGCTCTCATCATCTTATTGACCTAGCTCGGCGTTCAAGGTCTGTCCGCAGCTCAAGCGGCAACCTCGCACTCCTACGAATCGTATAAACACAGACAATATTCTCGTATCGTATACATAAAACCGCTACATATAGCTACACTATCCAGTTTAAACACAATATCGCATAGTTACAATAGACCCATATAGCTACACTATTTTATTCAAATGCATAATCTGCCGCTCGAACTTGACCACATTCCTGAGCCCGGCCGCCGCTCGACGGAGTAAACAAATGCACACCTGCATAAGGCCGATTGCACACCAAAATCGCAACAACTCACATAATACGTAAATATGCACAAATAAATAACATTCAACTTAGATTTACTCGCACACAAGCAGTCGGCCCTATCACCACACTAACACACTAGATTAACCATATATTAGTATATAAAACAATGTTTTTTCTAAACATACACTTATATAGATACTCGCCCTCTAACCAACTCAGCCTAGCGTATACACCATATATACCTCTGACTTAACTAATATTTATACCCCTTATATACATTCACACATACACGTAAACTGTAGTTATATATACAATTCACATATACCCGGTACTAATGTATTTAAATATACCCTTATATTATACTATTCCACTAATTAGTCAGTCCGACAGTCACACCCCATTCAACAAATCAACTTCATTTTTGTAAAAGTTTACCGTGTATAGACTGTGCAGTTACCCTTAGACAATTATATCGGTTCTAACAAGAAACATAAATTCACTGCTTGTAAAAAATTCCCTGCACAAGCCACCAACAATGACGACAACGTCGCTATCTAAAAATAGATTACATTCACCACCTCGTGTCTCACGCTCGCCGTCCATAATAACAGATTACTTAAAGCTGGTGACACACCAACATTCATTAAATCCCACACACCATCTTCACACTGTCATACTGATACCTTATCACACTTGTTTCTGTTGAATAGACACATACCCCATTACACATACTCATATTACCAGTATACATTATATAGGTATAGTAAGCTTTACTCCCTTATACCTAACCAACGCTTATATTGAAGGGATTCTCTATTATATATTATGTTATCGCATTACTATACCCATACCTTATCTCAACATACCTTACTATATCATGATAGACACCTTAAACATATATACGCATATATGCACTTATAAGATTTCCTTATTATTAAACCTACGTTATATATACCTACAACATAATACATAAGTCACAACATCATACTTATTTAACTATGGGCATCTACGTTATTTATTTACACACCCACACCTATATAAACAAACCACCCATACACTTACAAACAAACTTTCATCTACCAGTTATCATTACGATCGTAATAATAACAACATACCCAGGTAATAATATACCAAAAACAATCTGACCCTCTGCTTATAACAACTCCTAAATTACGAACTACTTAATCACTAATAAAAGTATTACAAGGATGTCTCCACACCCAGTGTACACCGGCCTTATACAGCCCCACGCTTTACCAGTACGTCACTCGATGCCACTTCAATTTGCAATATTGGATTGAGTTGCGCATTCCTACCACCAGTCGATGTTATCACAACGATAACTTTTTCATATTAATGCGACGCCGCCATGGTGGCGCCATCCGGCGGCGCACCGCGCTGCCGGGCTGCGTGGCACGGCACTTGTACAAACAAGCCCATATTACATTAAGGTTGACATACATTTATTGCCATATGGGTACGGCTAAGTAACTCATGTTGCTTTGTGACTTAAAATGTAACTTTAAATATATTACCTTTAACATAACACAATATTTACCTACCTATACAAATATTTGCAGAACTTGTAATATAGCAATACTAATTTATACCTACTGATAATACCTATCCCACCCAACACCCAAGCAACATCATACCTACAATTTATGTTTTCCACCCACACATAACCTCACCTACACTACTCATCTATGTCATCACTTACATACCACACATAATACCTACTACTTATACCTTCCATCCACATATATTATCCATTAATGTCACCATACACATTATATTACAACTAATATTTTCTATTTACACATCTCTGTAAATCACACTAAAACACGTCAATAAATACATACCACATATCATACCTACAACATGTATCTCTCACCCACACACATATATATAAATACTACCCATCCATGACATTATATATATATTTCACATAATACATATCTTCTATCCAAATACCTAAATATATACCATACATCCATGCCTTTTCATATATACCAAACATAATACCTATAAATCGTAATTTCCACTTATACACTTATTTAAACATTACCTACCCATGCCACTACATATATATCATAAATAAACCAACACACAAATCGCTTTTGCCTATACATCAACCTACGCGCCACATTATCCTGCAAATACCTATTAAATATCCAACATGACCGTACTTATTTAACTTGACCTAGCCAGACTAATGTATTACCACCTTTGAGATAGAACAAATCCGACTCTGATACTAACCTCTCGCACATAGATGGCGGGACACAGATATTAAAACGCAATCTTTAACTGGATAATGCTCCCACATTAAGGTCAACTCTCATTACACACAATGACCATTACACCAATTATAAATCAATATTAAATTCCAGCACACTAATAAATTTTCATTAGAAGACACGTCCTACCAATAACTTACTTTAACCAACTCTCTCCAACCTATCAATAATATCATAACACATTCTCAAGCGGCACCCCGGACGAGATATCACTCACGTGGTAAGTGGGCGACTACCATAACCTCGTCTTAGCCCGGTCACCCTGCTCGATGCTAGATGGCACTCATTCGGAGTGCCACATTATAAATGAATTGATATTGAAACATTAAATTTGGCTATATGGTTATGTCTGGTGACCAACACGGTTCGTAACCTAGTAGGGGTCTTAATTTGAGGCCTCGTTGAGTTGCCTCGTCGCCTGACTTGACCATAGCCTTTACTTAACTAGGGTAACGACTTCGGTACAGCGGCGCTCCGATTGGGGGCGCTGATGCTGACTTAATAAACTTAACCACAGCATTAATGTTGCCCAAATATCTTTACACAATAAATGTGTATCTCACACCATATATATTATAACATAATTTTACTATTACTCTATATGAGTTCACTATCAGTGATTAACTCATAATGTAAATACTATTCATACTTTAGAAGTTTACTTTTGTTTTCTTTTACTATGTAACCTGCTAATAAGCAACATAATACCTATAAATTATATTCCCCACCCACACATACCTATATTTATACTACTCATCCATGTCATCACATAGGTACATACTATACACAATACCCAAAATTACCTTCCATTCACACGTCTATATACACATCACTCACCATGATACTACACACATAATACCTATAATTAATATCTCTTACCTACACATATTTATATTGAATACTTAATCATTACATTACATATATATATTATACATAATACCTGCAACCTATACCTTTCACCCACCTATCTATATACATATGTCTCATCCACGACATCACATACATAATACCTACAACAAATATTTTCCTACACATCCTTACATATAATACTCAAACATGTCACTAATACGAAATACATTCTACTATATCACCTACAACTCACGTTTTCCACTCACACTCCTATATACATATATATTACTTACCTATGCCAATACGTACATATCATACATAATACCTACAATTTGTATTTTCCTATTCACACTTACATTAACACTACCTACCCATGATATTACATACATCATATATATGTCAATATGAAAATCACTTTTTCCTATACATAACCCCATGTACTTCATTACCTATTTACCCACCAAATACCTAACAAGACATTATTGGCGTAATTTGATCCAGAATGACTAACAAATTACCACCCATATCATACAATCTGATTCTGATACTAAACGCTCGCCCATAGATGGCGGGATACAGATATTAAATCGCAATCTTACCCTAGAGAATGCTGCTACATCAGGGCCAATCCCCATTACACCCAGTTACCATTACATTAATTATCATTCAATATTAAGTTTCAGCTTACTAATAAAATTGTATTAGCTGCCACGTCATACCTATAACCTACTTTGATCATTTTGTCTTAATTTATTAAAACTGCTAAAACACATTTTCAAGCGGCACTGTGGACGCGCTATCACTCACGTGATAAGTGTATTCCCACCATAACTTCACCTAAGCCCTGTGACCCTGTTCGATGCTAGATGCTAGATGCTAGATACATTTTACATGTGGCGCTCCGAACGAGCGCCCACATGGAAAATGTATAGATAATAAAATATTAAATTCGGCTACGTGGCTATGTCCGGTGACCAATATGGTAATCTTAATACCTAGTATGGGTCCTAGTTTGGGGCCTCGATGAGTTGCCTCGTCGCCTGACTGCGCCACAGCCTACCTTTAATCGAGGTAAAGACTTTAGTACTGCGGCGCCCCCTCTGGGGGCGCTGCCTATGATTTAATAAATCTAACATAATATCCTCAACACTGCACATACTTCATTACACAATAAATGTTCATCCTACACCATATACATCATCATACAATCTTATTACTACTATATATGAGTCTAATATCAGTGATTTATTAATTATGTAAATATCACTTATACTTTAGAAATTTACTTTTGTTTTCTTTTATTATATAATATTAATTATGTAAATATCACTTATACTTTAGAAGTTTACTTTTGTTTTCTTTTATTATATAACCTGCAAATAAGCAACATAATACCTACTATCTACACTCCCCACTCACACATACCTATATTACACCACTAATCCATGTCACCACACACATACCATACATAACACCTAAAACTACCTTCCACCCACACAACTATATACATACTACTCACTCATGACATTACATACATAACACCTAGTAACCAATTATTTCTACCTACACACCTCTATATACAAAACTCAATCATGTCACCGCATACATATCACATACAATATCTATAAGTCATATCTCCCACCCACATACCTATATATGCACCATTAATCCATGTCATTACACACATATCCTACAAGATACCTACAATTCGCAATTTTCCCACCTACACACTCACACAAACACTTATTACCCATGACATTACATATGTAATATAAATATGCCAATGTAAAAACCACTTTCTCCTATACATAACCCCATGTATTTCATCACCTCGCAGGCACCTACCAAATACCTAACATACAATATCGGTGCAAATTCATCTAGTCAGACTAATGAATTATCACCCTTAAATTCGGAGTGCAACACTTTGAATGATTTAATATTAAAACATTAATATAGACCATATGGCTATGTCTGGTGACCAACACGGTTCTAATACCTGGTATGGGTATTAGTTTGAGGCCTCATCGAGTTGCCTCGTCACCTGACTGAGCCATAGCCCTTTCTGAATCAATGTAATGACTCTGTTACTGCGGCGTCCCACTGGGGGGCGCTGCCGCTGACCTATTAAACTAAACTCATACATCGATATGGCACACTGTTAATATATAATAAACATCCAACTCACTTCATTGCACTTTAAATGCTCATCTCACACCAAATACATCTTCAGATAACATTTATTACAATTATATATGAGATTACTATTAAAGATTTATTCAATATGTAAATACCACTCATACTTTAGAAGTTTACCTTTGTTTTCTTTTAATACGTAACCTGCAAACAAGCAACATAATACCTACTACTTATATTCCCCACCCACACATAACTACATTCAACTACTAATCCATGTCATCACATACATATCATACATAACACCTAAACTACCCTCCACCCACACATCTATATACATATTACTCACTCACGACATTACATACATAACACCTAGAGCCAACAATTTCTACCATCACATCTTTATAGATAATACTCAATCATGTCAGTATATATACATGAATATATATATTATACATAATACCTACAACCTGTACCCTCCACCCACCTATTTATACACTCATTGCTCACCCACGACAATACATACATAATACCTACAACTAACATTTTTTACCTACACATCTTTATATAGAATATCCAACCATGCCTTTAAATACGCACCATACATAGTACCTACAACTTACATTTTCCACTCAAACACCTATATGCATATAAATTATCTATGTTATCATTTACACAACATATATAATACCTATAATTCATATCTCCCACCCACATACCTACATATACAAAATTAACCCAAGTCGTTACACACATTCCTTACATTATACCTACAATCTGCAATCTTCTACCTACACACTCACACAAACACTACTTACCCATGACATTACATATATAATGTTATTACTACTCCTTATGAGTTCAATATTACCAATTCACTCATTATGTAAATATTACTCATATCTTAGAAGTTTATTTTGTTTCTTTTCCTACGTAACCAATATTAATAAAAAAAAAAAAAAAAAAAAAAAAAAAAAAAAAAAAAAAAAAAAAAAAAAAAAATCAGTAACTTATAACACACATGTATATATATTCCTTCATGTACATTTTTGATCTCAACCATTAATAAAACTGTGCACTATCATTCCGACAATAATCTGTAAATAATCACTTATTAGCTATCTACGCTTGCGTGAGCTCCCGCTTCCTTCGACTTTGGCCCTAATCACTCGATAGGGGGCGCTTTAGTCGCCTCACAAATTGATTTCATTTAAATGCCAATCCTGCAAAACCAGTTTCAATATTGCCGCTCAGACAAAAATCCTGTATCTAATTTCAGTTTGTTTTAAATACCATAGGGGGCGCTGTCATCACTCTCAGCAGAATGCCCTAATTGAATTTTATATAGAAATAGCGCTTAAATTTATTATAAATGAATACACAATTGTAACTCAAATACCTTTAAATTAATAACTTTCTGACAGAAATTCTCCTTTTATTTAGCTTTGGTTAATGTATCATAACACAGGGGGCGCTTCAATCACTATTTGTTAAGGGCCCTGATTTGATTTTGTATTAAATAAGTGACATGTCATAAATATTAAGCATGAAAATAAATTTTGATTAAAATACTTAAATGTATTTTAGTCATATATCATTGCCACAATTATCCGATAGGGGGTGCTCTTTACGCCAATTTGTTAAACGTATGCCCTAACTGGCGCGCGGTGCCGCCATCTGCCATGGTTGGCGCTAACTTTGTGTTCACTTTCCTCTGATGCCATACTAACATAATGACCATGGCGTTGGCGGCAGAGCGCGCCAGGGGGCGCTCGTGAACTTATGGTTAATTATCTTTACTTGATAGAATCCTTGGAGCTGCGCGGTGTCGCCAGTTGTTACAAGATGGTGCTGGTAAAATATGGGTAACAGTGACCTCTTGCTGCATGCCCACACACTAAATACCGTTTTCATAATTCATGCACTTCGACTTCACGCAGTTCCAACGGTCTATAACAGATGGCGCGCTTGAGCATCACTACACTTAGAATTTTATATTCGATGTGGACTTGGGTTCGTGTCGAGGTGGGTTGATATTATTGACCTAAGTCG